>PVKS010001306.1:0-146287 GCA_004027875.1 Aplodontia rufa
TACAGGGAACTAAAGAAACGAAACTCCAAACTCACAAATAATCCAATCAATAAATGGGCTAAAGAACTTAAAAGAACCTTCTCTCCAGTTGAAGTCCAGAAAGCCCATAAATATATGAGAAAATGCTCTACATCATTAGCTATAAGGGAAATGCAAATCAAAACTTCAATGAGATACCACCTCACTCCTGTTAGAGTGGCAAAAATGAAAAATTATAACAATAACAGATGCTGGAGGGGCTGTGGGAAAAGAGGAACACTGTTACACTGCTGGTGGGACTGCAAACTGGTTCAGCCACTATAGAAAGCAGTATGGAGAATCCTCAAAAAATTAAGGATGGAACCACGTTATGACCCAGTGATCCCACTGCTGGGTATTTTCCCAAAAGAGTTAGAATCAGCATATTATAGTGATATGGCTTCTTCAATGTTTATAGCAGCTCAATTTACTATAGCTAGATTATGGAACCAACCCAGGTGCCCTTCACTCGATGAGTGGATACAAAAACTTTGGTACTTATATACAATGGAATACTTTTCGGCCATTAGAGAAGACGATATTTATGGCTTTTGCAGCCAAATGGATGGAGATGGAAAAAATTATGCTCAGTGAAGTATCCCAATCTCAGAGACTCAAGGGCCGAATGGTATCTCTCATCTGTGGAAGCTAGAATACATGGGAAAGCAGTATGTTAGACGGCTAAGCTAACAATAACTTCAAATTGTATGATTCTCAATGCAACAGGGAGATGACTCCCTAGGATACTTGGAGGGGTAGGGAGGAGGATGGGGGGGAGGATGTATGAAGAACTCCTAGGAGACTGGAGAATGGGAATATGGGGGAATCATCTCAGAAGGAGATCTCTGTCCTCCACAAGAAATCCATTTAGTAACTCAGGAGTTCTTCTGGGGGAAACAGCAATAGGGGGAACCCAAACTGGGCATCCATGATATGGCATTAGCACTGGATAACTAAGTATATATACAATGGTTCTTGAATGATTGATAATGATTCCCCCTTAATTGTATCTCTATATCCATCTAATAAATAAATAAAATTAAATTGGCCATTTGTACTTCTTTCAAGGAGTGCCTATTTAGTTCTTTTGCCTATTTGTTGATTGGATTATTTGGGTTTTATTATTTATTTATTTTTGGTATTGAGTTTTTTGAGTTCTTTATATATTGAGACACTAATTCTCTATTGGAAGAGTAGCTGGCAAAATTTTTCTCCCATTCTGTAGACTGTCTTTTCACTTAGTTGTTCTGTTTGCTGTGTAGAAGCTTTGAATGTTTATTTTTCTGTAGAGGTAAATGCTCATTTCTCCCCACAGGATTTGTTGGGCCTCTGGAGTAGGAGATTAGTGTTTTTATTCAGATGTTGGAAATCTCAGTTATCATCTCTTTATATAATCACCTAACATCATTTTTGCCTATTGTGAGGCTCTGATTAGATATTTGTTAGACCTTCTCATTCTATATCCTATATCTTGTTCCTTTCTGTTACACTTTATATATTTTTACCTTCTTGGGTCTCATTCTGGATGGCTTTTCATTTCCTAGCATTCATTTCATTAATTCATCCAGAAAGGTCTTTAAATTTATATCTGTGTAGCTACCAAACCCCAATAATCTCTTTTCCATTGAGAAGTTGAAAATTTATTCTTTTGGGCTGGAGTGGTGGCTCAGCAGTTAGGGCGCTTGCCTGGCATGCACAAGTTATGCGATTTCAAACCCCCGCACCATATACGTAATGAAGTTTCTGAGTAACAAAAGTCATGTGAAAAACTAAGTAAAAATTGATTGTCATTCTTTCTCTCTGCCCCCCCCTCATTGTCCTTCCCTATTTAAAAAAAAGAAAATTTATTCTTTTAAACATCCAATTTCTCCTTTCAATGATAATATATTTAGTAAATGTTCTGGATATATTAGAAAGTGAAATATAAAACAAACCAATATGAAAACCAACATATATGATTCAAAATGAGTGAGAAATTCAAAAACTGTAAAGGTTATAATTTTTTCTGGATAATCTCTGTTTCTGTCTCTCCCTTTGAAACTTATGCAGTCACTTAATTCTGGAAAATTCACAATCTAAGCATTTATAATCCCTTGTAGAGGCAAAATATACAAGAATCAAGTCTGGGGTGTGGGTGATATGGGGGTAATTCTGATTTAAGAACAAATACATACTCAGGATCAATCAGGGGAGGTTCCCCAGTGAAGCAGCCCTGCCTACCTGAAGCTCTGTGTGTTTGTGGGAGCCAGTTTGAGTCCCGCTGGAATGTGCTTAGGACACCACCAGTGGGACCCATTTGGAGCAACCCTCCTGCCCAGGACCAACCAGGGGTGGTTTTCCTCTTGGAGCAGCAACACCTACCTAACACCCCGCATTCTGGTAGGTTTAGATTTGCAACCTTGATCCTGGAACCGAAATGTAGAGCAACACACGGACCCAGGCAGAAGCAGCATCTGGAAGAAGGTGATCATCAAAGAGTTAGTGACTGATCTGACCCTTGGCCTTGCAAGGAAAAATCACCTGGAGAACTGCCTACCTTCCCCTCAGGAAATCTCAATTCAGAAATCCAAAAGAACCTCTTCAAAATGAAGAATCAAACAAAGAGAGGTTCACCTCAAACTCAAAACTCCCCAAAAAAGGATACCATGGATAGGGGTCAAGATGAAAACCTTGAAAATATTATCAATGAGCTAAAAGAAGATATAATGAAGAGACTAAGTGAGAAAACTGAAGAGATGAAAAACTCTATTATCAAAGAGATTGACATACTCAGGAAGGAAGTAACAGAGCTAAAATCTGCAGTCAATGACATGAGAGGAACCATGGAAGAACTTACTAATAGACTAACTTCTGTAGAAAACAGAAACTCGGCTCTTGAAGAAAGAACTTCTAACAATGCGTACAGGCTGAGCAAGCTAGAGTGCACAGATGACAAAAAAGAAAAAAACTCACAGAACACTAACAGAATTTTAAAAATGTCTGGGATGAAATGAGAAGAAGCAATCTAAGAGTAATTGGGATACAGGAAGAAATTGAAACGCAAACGAATGGGCTAAGGAACATTTTCAAGGAAATTGCTAAAGAAAAATTTGCCCGTATAAAAATAGAGTCAGAGATGCTCATCCAGGAAGCTTATAGGACACCCAATAGGCCTAATCAAATGAGAAGCTCACCAAAACACATCATATTCAAAATGTACAACAGGGAAATCAAGGAAAGAATATTGAAAGCAGTAAGGGAGAAATGCCAAATCACATTCAGAGGCAAACCAATAAGAATCACATCTGACTTTTCAGTTCATACGCTGAAAGTAAGAAAATCATGGAAGGAGATCTTTCAGTGCCTTAATGAACACAACCTGAAGCCAAGAATACTATACCCAGCAAAACTCAGCTTCAAATTTGAGGGGGAAATAAGAACTTCGCATGATAAGAACAAACTTGCAGCATTCGTGAACAAAAAGCCAGCATTACAATGAATCCTCAAAGATAAACTCTAGATAGAAGAACAAGCTAATATTTCCAAAACCCATAAACAGAAGAAATTCAATAAAGGTCCATGCTATCAACAGAACTAAGACAGCACAGAATTTACTAATAAAACACAATGAATATGAACCACAACCACATAACAATTCTAACACTGAATATGAATGGTCTCAATGCACCAATCAAAAGACACAGACTAGCAGATTGGATCAAAAAACAAAATCCAACAATATGCTATTTACAGGAAACCCACCATACAGTCAATGACACCCACAGATTAAGGATGAAAGGATGGGGAAAAAAATCTACCAGGCATATGGCCTGAGAAAGCAAGCTGGAGTTGCAATTCTTATATCCAACAAAGTGGATTTCAAACATAAATTAATCAAAAGAGATAAGGAAGGCCACTACATCCTAGTAAAGAGAATAATAGAACAGGAAGAAATAACCATAGTAACTATATACTCTCTAAACACCAATGCTCCCAATTATGTGGAAAAATTACTCCAAGATATAAAACCACTTATGGACCTCAACACAATTGTTCTGAGAGACATTTAACACTCTATCACCAATAGACAGATCATCAAAGCAAAAAAATAATAAAGAGATCTCCCGTCTAAACAACACCATCAATCAAACAGACTTAACAGACATCTGCAGAATATTCCACCCCAAATTGGCAGAGTATACCTTCTTCTCCAAAATAGATCATATTCTACTTCCCAGAGGAAATCTCAGCAAATATAAAAAAGTAGATATTATTCTGTGTGTTCTTTCAGACCACGGTGTCATGACCCTAATAATAGCAAAAACCATGGCACAAAGCACACATATATGTGGAGATTGAATAACACCCTATTAAATGAAGAATGGATCCAAGAAGACATGAGAACAATAATTAAAGAATTTTGGGGAGAGAATGAGAATGAAGACACAACATATTGAAACCTCTGGCACAGCATGAAAGCATTCTTAAGGGGAAAATTTATTGCACTGAGTGTCCACATTAAGAATTAGTAGACAGGCTGGAGCAGTGGCTCGGGGGTTATGGCACTTGCCCGGCATGCACGAGTATATGGGTTCAAACCCCAGCACCCACATACACAACTAAGTGTCAGAGTAATGAAAATCATGTGAAAAAGTCAATAAAAATTGATTCTCTCTCTCATTACCCTTCTCTCTTAAAAATAAATAAATAAATAAAAGAATCAGGAGAGATCCCTAAAAAATAAGCTTATGCTCCAACTCAAATTTCAGCAAAAAGAAGAACAGTCTAATCCAAAGCCAGCAGAAGATAGGAAATAATTAAGATCAAAGTTGAAATCAATGAAATTTAGAACAAACAAAACAGTAAAAAGAATTGATGAAACAAAGAGCTGGTTCTTCAAAAAAAATAAATAAAATTGACAGACCCCTAGGTAATCTCACTAAAAGAAGGGGAGAATTGAACCAAATCAACAAAACACCAATGAAAAGGGAGTGATCACCACTGACCTATGGAAATCAAGTGGATTATCAGAACATATTTTGAAAAACTATACTCCTCTAAATTAGATAATCTGGAAAACGTCAACAAATTTCTAGATGCATACAACATCCACAAGTTGACTCAGGATGAAATTGAAATCCTAAACAGCCCAGTTACAGGCACTGAAATCCATATAGCAATTAAAAGTCTTCCAAAGAACCAAAGTCCAGGACCAAATGGATTCCCTGCTGAGTTTTACCATAGCTATGAGGAGGAGCTAACACCTCTCCTTATTAAGCTATTCCAAGAAATGAAAAAGAGGGAACTCTCCCAAACACTTTTTGTGAAGCAACCGTAACTCTGCTACCAAAACCCAACAAAGACACATTGAAAAAAGAAAACTACAGACCAATATCCCTCATGAATATCAATGAAAAATCCTTAATAAGATTCTTGCAAACCGCATTCAAAAACATGTCAAGAAAATAAGTCATCATGATCAAGTGGGCTTCGTTCCAGGTATGCAAGTCTAGTAGTTCAACCTACACAAATCAATAAATGTGATTCAGCACTTAAACAGAATTAAGGACAAAAACCATATGATCATCTCAATATATGCAGAAAAGGCCTTCAATAAAATCCAGCACACGTTTATGCTCAAAACTCTAGAGAGAATAGGGATCAAAGGAGCTTATCTTACCTTTGTAAGGCCATATATTTATGCCAAACCCTCAGCAAGTATAATACTAAATGGAGAAAGGATATAAGCATTTCCACTAAACTCGGGAACAAGACAAGGCTGACTGCTGTCACCACTTTTATTCAGTATAGTCCTTGAGACCCTGGCTAGAGCAACCAGGCAAGAAAAGGAAATCGAAGGGATAAGAATAGGAAAAGAGGAAGTCAAATTAGCCCTTTTTTGCTGATGGCATGATCCTATATCTGGAAGATCCAAAAAACTCCATGAGAAAACTACTAGAGCTAATAAACAGATTTGGCAAAGTAGCAGTCTACAAAATTAACATCCATAAATCAATAGCTTTCCTATATACCAAAAATATTAGGGAAGAAGAAGAAATTAGGAAATCAGTCTTATTCACAATATCCTCTAAAAGAGATAGAAAAAGCGAATCCATTTTTATCTAGTTTTTCATGTGGCTTTCATTACTCTGACATTTCATTGTGTATATAATGCTGGGATTCAAACTTGCGTCCTTGCACATGCCAGGCAAGCACCGTAACTGCTAAGCCACCACTCCAGCCCCCTACAAATATAATTTTTTGTGGATAATCTCTGTTTCCATCTCTCCCTTTGAAATCCCTTTGTACTGCCATCCTAGTTCAGTCTCTTGTTATATAATGCTTGCTGATACTTTTTTGATTAACCTGTCAGTTTGTCCTGGTTGCTTCCCTCATATTAGGTCTCTCTCTCTCTCTCTTTTTTTTTTTTTTTTTTGGAGAAGGGGGTCTCATTACATTGCCCAGGCTTGTCTCACGCTCCTGGACTCAAGTGATCCTCCCACCTCAGTCTCCTAAGTATCTGAGATTACTGGTATGCACTTCTGCACTCTGTTGACATTGTCTTTCAAAACACCCATTTCATTGGGGAGCCCCTCTTTCATAAAAGTGCTTTCTTACAAATTCATCCTATAGTGACTCTTTCCCTCATTTGAATTATATATCTATAATTCAAATATATATAACTTTCACATGGAAAAGAAAAAAAGGTTTTATGAAGGATTTGGAAGGGGAATTGAGAAAACATTTCTGAGACAGGAAAAAAGTACTTTTTTTTTTAAGAGAAGGACAGTGAGAGAGAGAGAGAAAGACAGAACCAATTTTTTATTTAGTTTTTCATGTGGCTTTCATTGCTCGGACACTTTGTCGTGGACGTGGTGCTGGGGTTTGAACCCACGTACTTGCTCATGCCAGGCAGGTGCCTTAACTGCTGAGCCACTACACCGGCCCTAGGAACAAAGTACTCTTGAGACAGGACTGTTCAGAGCATATTATCAGGAATAGTGAAGTCAATTTAGCTGGGTCAAAGGGTACTTGAATTGGGAAAGGGAAAATAAATTTGTAAAAGTAGGTTGTAGCCCAAAACATAGATCATAAACTTGAGGCTGAAATATTTTAGTCATATTTTGTACGCAGCGGAGCGATATTAAGTCTGTATTTTAGAAATGTTTAGCTTAAATAATGTATAAGACGGAAGGAAAGAAAAGGAACAATTAGAAGGTTATTGCAATCGTCTAAGAGAAAATAAATCCCTGAAATAGGTAGCTGACAGAAGTAGAGACCAGTAGAGAGATTGGACAGTTCTGATTCAAGAAGTCCAACGATTGGATATAAAACAGGAGTGTGCCCAGAAGGGGTGGTGAGTAAAAATGATGATGGGAAGAGACAAAAACCATTAACAAAAATAGACTGCACTATTAGGAGATAATAATTTGGGGGGAAATAATACTAGCTTGGAACTTGCTGAATTTATGATGCCAGTGGGACGTGCAGCAGGAAACATTCAGCAGACAATTGTTAATGTAAAATAGAAGAGATGAGAATTTAAGATGTAATTATTGGAGACCTTGACTTGCATTTGATAGCTAAACTCAGGGAAACACAATCAAATAAAAATATCTAAGAGTCACATGGAGGTATTGGAACAATATATATATATATATATTCAAAAAATAAGAGAACCAGAAGAATACTGTGACTTAAAATTAGAAGTGAGAGAGTAGAATGTTCCAGAGAGAGAAAATAAATGTGGCAAAACGTCAGCATCTATGAAATCTAGGCTGTTAAAACGTAAGTACTTACGTTTATATATTTTATGCCTTATACATGCTGTTTTCTTTCCCTTGGATTTTTATTTTCTTTGACTGTTCTACTTTAATTTTCTAGTCCTTATACCTTCTAATCAATTCTAGATTTGTTCATAGCCATGGAAGTCACAGATTAACCATCATGTCTATGCAGCATGTTTTCATATGTATATATTATATCTGTATCTATATATATACACAAACTGAATATTAATAACACTATATTAAATATAGATCAGTCCTTGACATAACTTCTTTAGGAGATTTGTTATTTATTTCTCTTCCTCCCTCCCTTCTCTTCTCTTCTTTTCTTTCTGTACTAGGGATTGAACCCAGAGGCACTTATAGATAAAAGGCCATATCCCCCAGCACTTTTTATTTTTAAATATAGGGGCTCATTAAGTTGCTGAGCTGGCCTTGAATATGTGATCTTCCTGCCTAACTTCCAGACGGGCTGGGATTATAGGCATGTGCCTAGCTATTGAGGTTTTTTGTTTGTTTGTTTGTTTGTTTTTATTTTTGTTTTTGTTTTTTTCAGAGAGGACAGTGAGAGAGAAAGGGAGAGAGAGAGAATCAATTTTTATGGAGTCTTTCACATGGCTTTCATTGCTCTGACACTTAGTTGTGTACGTGGGTGCCAAAGTTTGAACCTGTGTACTTGTGCATGCTGGGCAAGTCCCGTAACTGCTGAGCCACTGCCCCAGCCCGAGCACCGAGTTTTTTAAAGCTGTTTTCTAATGTCTTAGATTTGCTTTAAAGCAATACAGTAAAGGGGAATGGATAGCGATAGCCATGAAACAAGATCAGTTATGAAGCTATAGTCATTGAAGCTATGTGATGAGTAATTAAGAATTTGTTATACTATACTTCTATGATGTGTTTAAACTTCTTAAATGACCTAAATATCCATCAATAAGGGAATGAATAGATAAATAAATTGCATATTATAGTCATACAGTGTATAGTAGGTTGAGTAGTACTCCCCAAACGTCCACCCAGAACTTCAGAATGAGATATTTGAAAGGAGGATCTTAGTTAAAATGAGGTCATACTGGATTATGGTAGGCCCTAAAAGCAATGACAAGTTCCCTAATAAAAAGAGGAGAAAATACACATATTTATGTATGTAAATATATAAAAACAATTTTTTTAAAGAGAGAGGGACAGAGAGAGACAGAGAGAGAAACAACTTTATTGAGTTTTTCACATGGCCTTAGTTGCTCCAACACTCAGTTGTGTACGTGGTGCTGGGGTTGAACCCGGGTCCTCGTGCTTGCCAGGCAAGCCCCGAAACCGCTGAGCCACCGCTCCAGCCCCTATAAAAACAATGTTTAAAGAGGCTACAAGACATATAACACATAAGATTTATTTATTCATTTATTTATTTTTCTGGTGGTACTAGGGATTGGACTCAGGGCCTCGTGCATGTTAGGAAACTGCTCTCCCACTAAGCTGCACCCCCAGTCCTTTGAGATATATGTATATTATGACATTTCAATGATACCATATAAATGTTCATTATCAGTGACAAGACTTGTATTTATAACCTAAAAACTATCAGCGATTACGGGGCTAAAATTGGGGGACCCAAGGTTATCCCCTAGCTCCATTACCAGTATACTTAAGGAGGTTTTCTCACTTAAGGAAAACCTTAGTCTCTATTTATTCTTTCTTTAAAAATAGGAAATTGGACTAGATTTTCTGAATGAATTGATATGAGTCTATTTTAAGAGCATCTAATTCCTAAAACTTTAACATTTCATGCTTGAAAAAGGTAATTAGATTCTGGTATGATATATGATTCCAATTATTAAACTAAGTATCAAGTACTATTCCTTTGAATAATGTGATCTTTGGTAAGTATCAAATGTACCATTGTAGAATATAATAAAAACAATATGGCAGATTTCCAATTTTATTCATAGCATTTGCCAATCATATACCCATGTTTTTAACAACAGTGACAAAAATCTCAATTTCTTATAGTTTCAGGTTTTTCCCTAGTAGGATAATACAGAAAATTTTTGTGCAAAGAGACAGAATAGTTGTTTCTTTGAGGTCACATTTAATTTTAAGAGCTATAAATCTATAAATTAAAATATTCCTTGAGACATGAAAATCTTTTTGGCAGACTTCTGACTTTACTAAGCATCACTAATCCTGAGAGTACTATGTAATAATTCCTACTTGGGTATTAATTACCCTCTTATGTTAGTACATCTATAAATTTCCTCTTATGTTAGTACCTCTGTAAATTATTTTCCTACCTCCAATGTGTCTATATATTTCTACTATGAATTCCTTTGTTTTTTCTCCAAAATATTCATTCAACAATTATTTGTTGACTGTAATGTGCTCTAGGTATTAAAGATGTGTGAGAGCCATGATCCTGAAACTTTAGAAGATTAGAATCTATACTGAGAAAGTTATGTAAAGAGACCATCATAATATAATGCAATAATTTTACTAAAACTTTATAAAATGTGGAGGGAGGATAACAAGAGTACCTAAGTATCCTGGGGAATTAGGAAGACTTCACAAAGGAAACTTACTCTCAACAGAGGAGTTACTAGGTAGATAATTTAGAGTAGTGCATTCTGGGCAGAGGGAAAATGTTCAAAAGGAAGAAAGGTATGAAATAGCCTGAATGTGAACAACCAATAGTTTGGGATATCTGAAGCATATTTGAGGCAGGGATTAAGATGAAATAAAACTAGAAAGGTAGGCAGGGACCAGATGCCTACCTAGTCAGATATTATATATAGGAATTTGTATATTGTTCTATAGGGAATGAGAAGTATTGATGAATTTTTGAATTGGCCTCATTTGTGACCAAATTTGTGAGATCTGGGACAAGTTATGCAACCTCTCATTACCTCTGTAAAAATGGAGTAATAATATCTTATAGATCATTGTGAGGATTAAATTATTTAATAATATATATAAAATACTTAAGATATGCCATAGTAAAAGCTCTGTATAATCTAACCCCTGCACCTCTGGACTGAAATTTGTCCCCTCTGATTCTTATTTTGAATCCTTAACCCCCAATTTAGAGGTGGGGCCTTTGGGAATTTAATTAAGATTAAATGAAGGGGGGCTGGAGCAGTGGCTCAGCAGTTACTGTGCTTGCCTGGCATGCATGAGTACGCAAGTTCAAACCCCAGCACCACGTACATTAACGAAGTGTCCAAGGAATGAAAGTCCATGAAAAACTAAATAAAAATTGCTTATCTCTTTCTCACTGTCCCCTCTTTCTTTATTTAAAAAAAAAAAAAAGATTAAATGAAGGAAATCATAGGAGTGTGTCCCTCATGTAATAGGGTTGGTATCCTTATAAGAAGATGTTCTTATCCTAATAAAAAGAGGAAGACCAGAACTTCCCCCTGCACACAAACACATGCATGCACAAAAAGCTTTGTGAGGTTCTAGTAAGAAGGTAGCCACCTGTAAACCAAAAAGTCCTCAAAAGATTTTATCTTTCTAAGAATCATTTGTTTTAAATTTTGTTGCTGTTGTTAATGTATCATTTGTTTACATAGATGTTTGTCAAGGGCACTTAACTACTCAATTTTAAATTGGAAACAAAAAATGTATAGCTGAAAGCTAAATAAATGTACATTTTAAAACAAAGTATGTGTGGAACATAGAGGGTAGCAGATTATTAGATATATTATTAGCTATACATCTGATATTTTAACAGGGCAATGCTATATGTAAGGATGTTATTTTCTTGGATTAAATTTCTGAGAAGTTATGAGTTGACCTAAACCTACTAAAAATAATTGAATCCACATTTTTTTTTCTAAAGAGAAAAAGAGACAGTGAGAAAGAAAGAATCAATCTTCATTCAGTTTTTCATGTGGCCTTCGTTGCTCCGACACTCTGTTGTGCACATGGTGCTGGGGTTTGAACCGGGTCCCAGTGCATGCCCAGGCAAGTGCTGCAACCGCTAAGCTACTGCTCCAGCCCCTGAATCCAGATTTGTAACTATTGAAATTATATAAATAATGAACATGTAGGTCCATTCAATAGAAATATTTTTCACTCGGGAATTTCTGATTCTATTAGGTAGAAAATGACCTTTTGTCATTTAAATATGAAAATACAATAAGTACCGTTTCTTTTAATTTGACCATAATTTTGCAGTACCAAATAAATTGCATGATACTTTATAAAACATTTCATGGTCTAAAGCTGTGAGGGTAAACATGCATATATAGGTTATATACAAATATATTGTGCTTCCCACTTCTGTAACCCAAGAATATTAAAGATTTTCAAAGGCACCAAATCTTTGAATAAAGCAGGTTTTATGACAAAAATTCACCCCAAAGTGACATTATTTGGTAATACAATTTGAATTTCCCCATCAGTTCTTACTTTAGTAAATATATTTTTGGGGTCATTGCACAAAAATATTGAATTATATGAAAGCTTACTTTTTATTTTGTATTCAGTATGAAAATGTATTCCCAAAGTGAGGCTTTTCTGATGCAAAATTGGAATGCTTGTGTAGTCACAACAGCTGTCCCCACACCATGTGGTATCTTCCATTACTTTACTGTAGAGATGAATTTTTGGCCCAGTGTTTCAGTAATATTGGACACACATGGTTTTAAGTGGCAAAGCAGTATGCTTATGCATTCATTTGACTTTCACAGCTACAGTTGGCTCCAGATTAGAACAGAGAGAACACATTCACACCATGACCACCCTCATGGCCGCTGTGGTAGCTGGGTCACAGCAGGCTCTGTTGCTTCTAAAGACACAACTATTGCTGAGGAGTTACACATTCACCAAAGTGTCTTACAGCTGTAGGAGAGAGAATAATGAATTGCTAAAAGGCTTCTCTCAGATTTCAGACTATGGTTCTAGTTATTATTGATCTTTTTTAATATTAATCATAAAAATCATGGCTATGAAGAACTATGAAACTAAAAGGAAATTTTGTCACAGCAGTAGGTGATTTTTCAGGATATGGATCCAAATATTTAAGTTTCCCTTTCCAGAAAAAAGTACTAAACTATACTTTTAAACTCTCATTAACAAGGATCTAAAATCAGGTTGTTTTTCATTGCCCATTATGTATATGTACAGCATATTTGGAAAACCAATCTCTTAAGAAGAGAAATCATTTTAATGGTTTATTGTTTGAAACAATGATTTATGTTTTTGAAATTGTAGACTATTTGCTCCAAAAATATTTAAGTTAATGCAGAAATTGGTGGTTTTGATTTAGTGTGAAGCTTCATTGATGTACTATATTGTTTGAGTACTGCATCAGTGTATATCTTCATGCAGTTTCAACTTAATGTTCTTCATGGTATGATTTTGTACTGTAAGCTTGTATTTAAATCCTACTTAGAACTTACCTTTTGCATTTTTGAAACCATTTGTATAATTATTAAAGCTTTAACTTTCAGCAGTGAAAATATTATTTCCTTGAAAATCCAATTATATTTCTCTAAATGGTATCTGAATAAGAATAATACTTTTTCCCTTAAATAAGGCAAAAGGAAAGAAAAAAATCCTCCGTGTAAATTTTTAAATCATCCGATATGGAGAATTAGATTTCTGATATTCATCAAATATCAAAGAAATTCTGACCAGACCCAATGTAGGCTACCTTTTTATATAAGTGAATGTATGCATGTATTGTAGGGGCTGTACTGATGAATATGTTTGAGGCTTTCAGCTCTTAGTGGATACAAAATAGAATGATTGATAAAAATCCTCCCTACTATTGGCTATTATTTACTGACTCTTAAGTGGCAGGTTGTATTTATGCCAATTTATCTGCTTCAGGGAACATTCTTGATAGCAGGACAAAGTGAATAAAAGTAGTTTGCTTTGCAAATGAATGCAAATGGGAGAGCCTTTCGGAAAGCCCTTTAACAGGGGCAGTGCACTTTGATTATGAGTGAAGCTGCCATTTGGACATGGTGAAAAGAGCACGCTTGAACCATTGATTGGGGGAGACAGTAAAAAGTCAGGAAGGGCCCCGTTAAGCTTGCAGTGAGGCAGGCGGATGTCAGTGTGGTTAGAGCACAGTGGGAGAATGACAGGGAGGATTAGTGTCAGGGAGAAGCTTTGCTGTAGCTGTGGAGATAGTCCCTGGGGTCACTCACCTCTGACTGTTGTTCTGTGCTGATGGTTCTGTAATGCAAACTGCCTGATGTGTGCCTGTTCATTATCGGAAATGGTGATTAGAAAAGGTATTTGTTTCAGAGATTTCCTTCCACCTCTCTTTCTTCTTTTCTTTCCTTTTCTTTTTTCTTTCCTCTTTTCTTTCCCTCCCTGCCTTCTTTTTCTTCTTTTTAAATTAATTACTTGAAGGAAAATAAGGTAAGCATCCTCAATCTCTCTCCTGATTACTTGATCATTGTTTAATACCAAAGTGGTTACTGCCTGCAATGGGGATGTTTAGTGCTAAAATGTAATATAAAATAATCATGACGTGGCTTTGTTATTTGACAATAATCTATTTTACTTTGCTAAATTTTGGGTTTGATCACTGGTCGGACTGAGTAAATCACAGGATATGGTTGCTGTTAGAATCTTTGTGTGGTTTTGTAATCCTTAACAAGTTTTACTGTTTAATAATTTGGCCAGCTTCTAGAACCTCTTTATCTTCTTAAAACTGATATGTTGCTTTGCATGGACTGGATGGTTTAAGTCTTGGTCACAGAAATTTCTGATTTTATTTGTTCCCAAGTTATATAAAATGCTAGCATTTGGCAAATTAGGCTTCTTAAAAAGTTGTTGTTTTTAAAATTGAATGTTGTTCCATAGAATGAACAAAAAATATGTCTCAGTTTTGATTTTGAACCCATACATTAACTTATTCCTATTTTCATTTACACTTGTAAGATTTTGTTTTCCATAAAGTATAATTTTTAAACTTTAAGACTATTAAAATAGTCATGTTGTGTGAGGTATTTGTGAGCAGGGCTTCATTGCCTAGCACAAATGCATTTCATAGGCTTCAATAATGGTTCCTCACTTTAATGTAAAACTGAATTTAGAAAAAAAGTCTTCCATAGCCTAGTTTTGTAGTGTTTCTGCTTTCTTATTTGGTGTAGGTAGGAAAATCTCAAGGCTGCTGGCACTTAGCATTCTAATGTTCATTATACAACTCAAAAAAACCTTTATCTAAACTTTTAGATTTTAGTATTGTTTTTTGTAGAAAGCATGTTATCAATAATTTGTTTCATAGGCGTGTTAAATATTTTACCAAGCATTCTCCCAATTATCTTTTTTATTTTCTTTAATGCTTGGCAGGCACCTGAATGGACAGAAGAGGACCTCAGCCAACTGACAAGAAGTATGGTTAAGTTCCCAGGAGGGACCCCAGGTCGATGGGAAAAGATTGCCCACGAATTGGGTCGATCTGTGACAGATGTGAGTTCACTCAGATTTGCATTGTATGGAGAGTGACAAACCAGAACAAGCCAACTATGTAGGAGGCAGACATAGATGGGTCCTACATTGTCTTTGGAGAAAAGCTGCAATTCTTTGAGGAACTGGAAGTGAACCATTAATGAAATAAGCAAGAAACAGATGTGAGTCAGCCCCCTGGTCCACAATTAACAGCTGTGTGAGGAATTCTAGTGTTTGGAGACTTAAGCTACTGAAACTTAATCACAGAAAAACAATGCCAGGATTTGTGTTTGTACTGACCCTTTAATTGTGGAAAAGAGAGTTCTCAAACTGATCAGAATTAGAGATTGTATTTCAGCTGGATCTTTTTAACATTGTACAGATTGCTAGTGTATTTAGACAGGTGGTTTGGATTAATTAAATGAGCTCTACTCCTATAATACAAATAGAATGTTTGCCCTTTTTATTTCAAGGACGAGACTAACCATTCATGTAGACAGTCTGTGACTGTGTGGTGTAGCCATTCACACCTATAATGACCATTCAAATATAGAAGACGAAGTACCTGTAAAGGTTTGACTTAACACATCAGGTGCTTTCATTCAGGAAATTTAGAGCATCTTTTAAAAAGAACTTACATAGTGTCTGACATGGACTAAATAGTAAATGTTTAATTGAAATTGAGATAAAACTTTTAGTTGTCAAATTAATATTTTCATTAAAGGAAAAGGATAGTAAATATTCTTTACTAAATTTACTTTAAATACATTCTACAGATCTAACAATACTTAAGAAATTACTGAAAGCAAATATTTAAATTTCTCCTTCAATTCTGTTAGTATGCTTTTAGTAAGTCTTTTTTTAATAATGAACACAAAATTTTAAAAAGAACTGCAAAATTATTACTAAATATAGCTATCAAAAACAAACAGAAAACTGGTTATAAGTGCTATAAAATTATTTTCAATTATAAGCTTCACTTTTTAAATTTAGAAACAGAAATTACTGCTAAGTTTTCTCAGGATATTTTTCTTTTTTCTTCTCATTGGATAGGAACTTTGAAAAATTTAAATTATATATATGAATATTGTTACTACATAGGTCTTTTTAAAGCCACTTTTAAAAGACTAATATTTGAATATTTATAAGTTGTCTTGTATGATTTTCATTTCAGAGTTAAAGTATGATCATGGGGGAAATAGTTGTTGTATCCAGTAACAAATCTCTTTTGCTGTTTCATGAGGAGACCAGTACTTTAGTGATTATTGATGTTTTAAGTATTATGACTCTGCAGTTATACAGCTACTAATAATATAGTAATTACAAAAATTGCTAATTTCTAGAAAGTTATAAAACACTGGCTGAAAAGGGCCCAAAAGTTTTAGTTCAGTTGTTTAATGAAGAAGTACATTAATTTAATGTCTCCTTTGAAGACAGCACTATTTCTAATTTTTTATAAAATATTTCTAATTCCTGGTAAAGGGAGATAGGAAATTGAGTAGAGCAATATTTTAAATTAATTTATTATCATTGAAATCTGATCAATTTTTTTTCTGTATTTTTAGAGGAGTGATGAAAAATTTTAAAAATGCTTAGACTATGCATGATCTAACTAACCGAGCCTCATAGAACTAGAATAGCTATACTTAATTTACAAGAGTAGTGTTAGTACAAGAGGATCTCTGCAAATTTATCCTGTGTTTCAATTTTTTTTCTCTCTGGATCTCCCTAAGGGAAACTCATTATGTGCCCACATCGAAGTAGCAAATGTGACTTTGAGTTGTTCATTTGTGTGCCACATGCCAAGTATTCTATTTTCATGTTATCAAGAGTACCTTGGAAATAGTTAATGAACCTAAATTTTTGTAGCATCAAAAATGCCATTGTAACTTTTCTGCTATGTCAGCATTTATCATGTTGCTTTTTCACGCTGCATTTTTGTCTTGTGAGCATCATCTCCATAGCTGCACCATACATTTTCATTTTAGTAACTCTGCACATGCAGACACACACACACACACACACGCACACACACACACACACACACACACACACACACACACACACACCATAAATCACTCTATAAAAGAGAACAGGTGTCCAGAAACTCAGCAAACTCAATTCAGAAACACACATAGGAATGACTTGTAAACCACATTGAAGCAGCTGAAAATGGGTTCAGCTAGTAGGGTTTCTTCAGTAGAATGTTAAGTGAAAGTTCATCACACTTTAAAAGATCACTTATGCTTCTTTTTGGCTTACGGTGTTAATCAGATTTGTTTTCACTAAGTATTTGATTATGGAAAAGAAACCAGGTTCAGTTGGCTGGCACCATCTCCCTTTAGCTCTGCACTCTGACCCAATCACCTGACCAGTTTGACCCTGCTCTTCACAGCTGTTCTTTGACCCTGGTTTCCTTGCTAAATTTGTAGCTTCAGGCTTGCTTCTCTTTCCTTCAAGAAACAATTAACCTTTTGGCAGGGAGAGGTGAAAGTGTGACTGGTGGAATCTATATGGTTCTTTATTTGGATTGACAGATTATAGTGAAAAACCTACTTTATTCCTCAATTAAGAATGGAATTAAGTATATTAATTCCCATAATTAGCAGAGTAGATTTCTAAATTCTATTCTGGAGAAATATAAGCAGTGTTTTATACTTTTTTAAAAAAATTGATACAGTACATTTTAACTCACATATACCTAAACTCTAAGATCTAGTTTATTATGGATTAAATAAATATTTTAAATGTTAATACATGCCTTTCAGCAAATAATTTTAGTAACCACAAAGAACACTTAAATTGTAAAAACAACAGAGGAAACAAAAACTGTCTGGCATGTTAAACCAACTTTAATGTGATTATGAACTGCAGGCTTTCTAAATTAAGGTCAGGGAGCCTCATATTTCTTGCTTGTGAAGTTGTATTATTCTCTTGCCTGAAAGGATGTAAACTGATTCTCCTCTCTGTGGTCACTAATCTCTTGCATTCTGGTTGTGATAACAGACTGATTAGAGATTTTCTGCTTGCTTAGAAAAGGCCCAGATAGGCATCAAAACAAAAGACAGGTGACTAAATTTAAACAGACTTTTATAATTAGCTTAGTGCCTTAGTGTGAAGCAGGAGGTGTATAGCTAGATAAGCATCCAGTTATGCCAGTGAAGAGGAGGAAGATGAAACATGCCAGTTTTATTTTATCTAGCTACATCTAGGGTACAGAGGAGGAGGATGTTTGGGGAAATTTATATTTTGTTTCAGTGTTTGTTTCAAAAACACCTAAGTAAACCAGGAGTGAGGACACATGCTTATAATCCTTGCTACTCAGGAGGCTGAGACTGGAGGATTTGCAAGTTCAAGGCCAAGAGCTGGGGGTGTAACTCAGTAAACCACCCCTAGGTTCAATCCCTGGTACTACAAAAAAAAAAAAATTCCTAAATGGATTGTTATATCGAAAACAAGCTTTGTGGTAGTTTATCAGTGTACTAAATATATAGTTATTCTTTTGGCTAATATATTGCTATTATTTTTAGAGTCATATTGACCCTATCCAAAATTGTAAGGATGACAAGGATTGTCTTTTTGGTTTCCCATCTTCATCCTCACAGACCCTTATCAGTTTTCTGTTTACTCTGAGCTTGTTCTATCCTCTCTCCCTTCTTTCTTATCCTCTTAACTTCAAAACCTTCAAAAACATTTAATTTTTAGAACAGAATTTTTGAGTGTTTTATCTCATTCTCCTTGGTAGGTGAGTCACTAGCTAATCTGATACACAATTTTCAATATTAATAGATGATAATTATTTAATGTTATAGGATATCACACACACACACCTGTATTTAAAATCTTCAAGTGCTAATCCCAACGATCTGAATGATGTAGGCATTACAAGAAACCTGATTCCCTGTTTGAAGGCAGAATGCTGCTCTGAGGTAGTAGGACCTTTTGTGTCCATCTAATAAAATTACATAATCAATTACTTTCCCCCCCTCCAGTTTAATAAAGAATTTTCAAGTTTAGCTATTGTATGAGAGAGAGAGAGATAGGTAGTTCTAGGGAAGTTTTCTTGAGTTTGATTTTTTTTTTGTCAGTTTTAATTTATTACAGTTGTTTTGAGGAATAGATGTGAAATTCTAACAATTTTTTTCTTTAAAAAAGGACAGTGAAAGAGAGAAAGAGAGAATCCATTTTAATTAGTTTTTTCATGTGTTTTTCATTGTTCCAACACTTCATTGGGTATATGGTGCTGGGGTTTGAATCTGCATCCTCATGCATGCCAGGCAGGCTCCCTAACTGCTGAGCCCACCATTCCAACTCCCTAACAAAGTTTTGTTTTGTTTTGTTTTTTGTTTTGTTTTCTTTTCTTTTTTTTAGAGGGACAATGAGAGAGAGAGAGAGAAGCAATTTTATTTAGTTTTTTTTTCACGTGGCCTTCATTGCTACAACACTTCGTTGTGTGCGTGGTGCTGAGGTTTGAACTTGAATACTTGTGCTTGCCAGGCAAGTGCTGTAACCGCCAAGCCACTGCTCCAGCCCAACAATGGTATTTTAATATCTTTTGAAATCATATGATTTTTTTCAGATGACCTAATGAGAAGGAATATATTGTCAAAACCCTGTCTTTGCATTTCCAAGATAAATTCTACCTAATCATAAAAAATCATTCTTTTAATAAACAACTGGATTTAACTTGTTGATTTAAAATTCTTGTGTTTATATGCACAAGTGAGAATATTATAGAAATTTAGATGTTTACTAGTTGAATATCTCTAAGTGGGGCTATGGCAACCTTCTATAATTAATTTATTTTAGCCTGAAAAGATCATTTCATCATATAAGTCTTCTAGCATCTAGATAGTGAAGAAAATATTGAATTCATAATATAGCCAACAGGATGCCATGAAAAAAATTAGAACAAAAATAAATATCAAGTGACAAAAAGAAACAAAGTAGAATGATTGAAAGTTATCATTAGGAAAATCTCCTGGAGAACAGAATAAAAAGCCAAATTATTTTAAAATATTATAGAAAGGAAATTCAGGGAATCAAGCCAGGAACTCCAAATCTGACTAGAAGGAGTTCCAGTGAAAGAAAACAGAGGCAAAATTATTGTTCAATAAATAATAAAGTTTTCCAGAATGTAAGGACATCCGAGACAACTTTGTGAGAGCCTTCCAAAGTCAACTGGGATACATACATAGAAAAGATCTTGGGAAAATTAATGACTATTGAGAATACATCGATCTTTAAAGTTTCTATGAAGAAGATACCTCCAGAGTAAAGCAAATGTAATGATAAAAAAAAAATCACAGCAATACTAGATTCTGAGGGGAAATGTTCTGAATCCAAGACAGACCAAGTATAATGGCAAATAATGGGTAAGGACTCGTACCCTTTCATAGAAGTTTTCCTGAGATTGTACTCCAGCAAAAGGAGACATGAATCAAAGAAGACAAAATGGGATCTAAGAAAAAGCGGATCCAGCCCAGTGAACAGAAATCACTCCACAGCTACATAGCAAGCAAAAGAGTAGTAAGATCAAGAAGATAAAGTTGGAATAGGAGAACTATGGACCGCATGTTTGAGGCTGTGGGAAAAGAGAGGTTTAATAGAACAGACAAATTGCTAAGAATTTCAGTAGACTAGAGTGATAGAGCAAAGGAATATGATAATGGCAACATTCTCCCAACGTTCTCCTTTGAGTCGCACAAGAAGTGTGATCACAGCACATTATTTGTCTCAACAGTGTATAGTATTTCCCAGGTGACAAATAATACTGTAAAAAATGCCTTTTCATATTTTAACCATCTTACATATTTTACAGATGTATTTTCAGATTTTAAAATCTACAAATTGTGGAAAACTCTGACATATTGTTCACCAAAATATGTTCGCTCCTTCCTCTTTAGTAATAGATTTATAGTTAGGCTCATATGCACCCAAGATCACTGTATTCCCAAACCTCACAACCTCTGATCTGGCTATGTTACTAATTATTTTCAGAGGAATGTAATGAAAGTAATATGAATTTGTAGGAGCTCTTACTCATTTTCCTTCGCACTGAGCTGGAACAATAATTTGCCTCAACTGCCCTGCAACCATGGGGGCAAGGACAGTTGTCCCAAGGGACTGGGAAGAAAAGCAACGGGAAGAACCTAAATGTGTGGAGTAAAGTCATAGTGACAATATGAAGAAAACTAAAGCAGGCTAAAAGGGTAGAAATTGAAGGAAGCTTCCATTTAGAAAAGGGTTCTAGGGATGTCCTCCCTGAGTGTTAATATTTGAGTGGAGATACAAGAGTAAGGAAGCAAGTTTGCCTGAGGAAAGGGCATTACAAGCAGAGGAAGCAGCACTTACAAAGGCCTTGGGGCAAGAATAGGCTTGGGGTGTGCAAGATGAAGCAAAGAGACCAATTCGACCTGAAAGGGAGTGAGTAGGAGAGTACAGAAGGTGAGACCAAGAGGTAGCTAGTCCATGAAAGACGTTTTTAGCCAAAGTGAAGATTTTACTCTGAGATGGGAAACCACTGGAAGAGTGCGAGCAAAGGAATGCAGTGATTGGGGGCTGGGGTGGTGACTCGGCAGTTATGGCGCTTGCCCAGCATGCGCAAGTACACGGGTTCAAACCCCAGCACCCACATACACAACTAAAAGAGCAATGAAGGCCATGTGAAAAAGTCAATAAAAATTCATTCTCTCTGTCTCTCTCTCTCTCTCTCTCTCACTGTCCTTCTCTCAAAAAAAAAAAAAAAAAAAGGAATGTAGTGATCTAAAAGGATCATTCTGACTGCTATGCTTCTGACAAGCTCCATAAGGAGTTGCTTTCCAGACACCCTTTTGAATATTTAAACCACAGAAATATTCAAGGTCTCATTAAGCTCTAGTGGAACACTTGCTCATCTTCTTCAGTATTATTCATTAAAGCAAAGAATATTTGCAGATTACATGAAACTTTTTCTTTATATTTCCCTTTTAAGATTCTTATATACTTTTTTCTGTATCATGTTAAATGTCCTGTTGTTAATATACTGTCTACAATTTATACTCACTTACCAGAACCCAATATCTTACTAAGAGGATAGTACATATTTTTTTAAATGAGGAGGGAGGGAGAGAGAAAGATTGATTTTATTTATTCTCATCTGGTTTTTGTTTTTCTGATACCTAGTTGTATATTTGGTGCTAGGGTTTGGACCCGGGTCCTCATGCATGCCATGTAAGCACTCTACCACTGAACCACCTCTCCAGCCCTACTTTAAAGCCTAGTTCTCATTTATTAGTTACAATCACACATACTTTGAATACTATGTATGATTTTATTCATAAAGGAGATAGTTTGGTTATGGTCTGGTAATAGCATCAGACTTTATATTAGGGATTTATTTTATTGCTCTGAAATTATTTGCTTAACTTCTTATTTATAGCTTGGAGCCAGAGCAAGTCCATAGACTGTTGACCCTTGAGAAGATACTTAAATGTTAATGCAGTTTAAAAGTGCTTCCTATTCCTAAAAATTTGGGGAAGCAAGAAGAGAAGAAAATGGGTACATATGTACAGGGTTGTTAAGAATAGTCTCTGGATGGACTAATAATCTCTATAAAACTGTACTATTGTCTGTTGACAAAAGTATTTTCTCTCAGTAAATAGCCATCTACGTTATAATCAGTTTAATGAAATGTTCCTCTTTTTTAATGGTTAAGATGAACCATAATTATGTCTTTTTATATCCAGAGAAATTTTTTAAAAAGAGAGAGAGAGAGAGGGACAGTGAGAGAGAGAAAGAGAAAATCAATTTTCATTAATTTTTCATGTGGCTGTTGTTGCTCCAACTCTTTATTGTACACGTGGTGCTGGGGTTTGAACCTGCATCCTTGCACATGCCAGGCAAGTGCTGTAACTGCCGAGCCACTGCTCCAGCCCCGCCAGACAAAATTTTTAAGATGCTGGAGAAATAATAAGAATAAACAGCACTGCTTTCTGCCAGTTGGAAACATTTTCAGGTGTTTTATTTATTGCTCAGGTAATAGAGTGCACTTTGTATTTGAAAGTCACAGTAGTTTTCAATTATAAGAGTGCTAAATTCAGATGGAAAGTTGACCAAAAGTAAAGGCAACAAATACAAGTAATGAAGCTCTTCGTTTAATTTTTGTTATTAAACAAACACTTAAAATAGCAAGTCAGCTGATATTTGAAAAGATATGATTTAAGGTTATTATAAGTAGTCCACATTTTTTTCTAAGTTATCTGAGAAAGCCAGTAATATGAACATATACTTTGTATAGCTTAAAAAATTGGAAAATTCTTTAAATTGAGCAAAAGTATATAACCATGTTAGCAATCAATTAACCCTAGCTCTCTACATTAGGGACTATTCACAAAATTTCCATTTTGTGAATTTAATATTCTATTATATTCGTCAATATTTTCACTAGAGGAAACAAAACCTATTTTGGATTTTTTTCATTCACTCTATGCTAACCGATTTGTCATAGACTGGATCATAGAGCCCCTATTTATTTAGAATTTAAAGATAAATTTGGACAATAGGAAGAGTGATTATAAAGTGTTTTCTGGGGGCTGGAGCAGTGGCTTAGCAGTTGGAGTGCTTGCCTGGCATGTGCGAGGACCTGGGTTCAAACCACAGCACTACACACACAACTAAGTGTTGGAGAAACAAAGTCCAGATTAAAAAAATAAATTAGTTGATATTCTCTCTCTATTTCTCATTCTCTCTTTAAAAAAAATAAATAAAAGCATTTTCTGCTTGACCTCAAAACATGATGAAACATATTTTCCCACAGTTCTGCTAATACACATGTGGGTGTAGTGTTTTGTTGAAAAACCTACCCAAGCCTGTAACCCACAATATTAATTGCTCAGGTAGCTCATTTTTATGAGACCTTTGTAGAAGTACATGTCTTCTCCCAATATACTAGAAATAAGTCATGAATATAGCTTGTTACAAACCTACATTAAGCCAGGGACCATATTGCATCTTCTGCAGTTGCATATGATATAATCCAGAGTGAATTGCTAGAAATTTTATTATGGACCATGTAAGAAAATAACACTAAATGTTTCAAGAGTAAATTGCATCCACATTATTGATTCCAAATGGAGGAGAGAAATAGATTTAGTGATGACCGTGCTCACTGAAACACATCTTAACTTTCCTGACGTTATCTATCTCAGACACCCTGGACATTGAGCTTTATATTAGACCACTATTTTTTTTTTCAAGCTTCTTTATCAGTGGAAGATGCCAAACTTTCCCCTAAACAAAAACATTTTGTCATCATCTGCCACATAAATATCTCCTCTTTGCAGAAACTGCAAAGGGCTGGAGTGGTGACTCAGCAGTTTCAGCGCTTGCCTGGCAAGCACGAGGGCCCGAGTTCAAACCCCAGCACCACATACACAGCTAAGTGTTGGAGCAACTAAAGCCATGTGAAAAACTAAATAAAGTTGTTTCTGTCTCTTTCTGTCTCTCTCACTGTCCCTCTCTCTTTAAAAAAATAAAAAAGAAGGAAAAGAAAAGAAAAAAGAAACTGCAAAGAAATTAATACAATCTATGTTCTAATACTAGAATGTCAATACAAAATGAATGATTTTAACCCTATATATCAATGGAATTTGTTTCTTGAGGAGGATCCTGAAATAAGTAGTCTATTTGGTTTAAGAAAATATATTAACATATTTAACAGACATTAGATCTTCATATATTAGGGGAAAAGATTTATGTGAAAGTCTATATCATGACTTTAAGGTGTGTGTTTTGGGTTAAGAGATTCTGCAGGCAAATATATTTGTGATTTTGCTAATTTACCTCAGATGAAGTTGTCTGAACACCTATGTGACCATACATATTATAACTTATGATACTGGAAGGAATCAGACAAATTTAAGATATAGGAGATGCACCTTATGCTTTTCTGAGAATAGGGCTATTGTGCTCACTTTATTGTTTAGACATAGTGTAAAGTATTCTGTATCTTTTATACATCTTTGTATGTCATTTGGTAAATTTTAAAGTAACCAAAAAATTACTATAGATAAAGAAGTACATTTTGTTATAACAATGAGCTAATCCAGATAAAACAATTATAAACATTTATTTGTCTAAAGAACACCAAAACTGACAGAACTGAAGGTAGATATAACATTTCAGTAATAATGGTTTAAATTGCAGTACCCCACTTCCAATAATGGATAAGCAGATCAATGAGGAAGACTTGAAGCACACATGTACCATCACACAGGATAGGCCATACACTAAGCCATCAGGCAAACCTCATTATGTTTAAAAGGATAAAAACAATTCAAATGAAATTAGTGATCAGGAGCCGGTAAAATATTTGGAAGCTCAAGAAACATAGAAATTAAACAGCATACCCCTAAATAACCAGGGGGACAAAGGAAAATCCTAAGAAGAATCAGAAAATTCTTAGAGATGAATGAAAATAAAGAAACAACATACCAAAATTTAGGGAATACAGCTAACAGTTCTTAGAGGGAATTTTGTAGCTCTAAGTGCCTATGTTAAGAAAGAACGATCTCAAGTAATTAACTCACCTTCCACCTTTAGATACTAGAAAAAGAAAAACTATATCTAAATCAAGCAGAAAAAAAGAGAAAGCAGAAATGAATGACATAGAGCCTGGCAACAGTGCTAAATGCCTATAATCCTGGGAGGCTGAGGCAGGAGCATCACAGTTCAAGACCACCCTCAGCAATTTAGCAATACTCCAACTCAAAAACTAAAAAGGGTTGGGTATGTAGCTCAGTGGTAAAATGCCCCAGGCTTCAATCCCCAGTACCAAGAGAGAGAGTAAGGCATTAGAAAAAAAGTCAATGAAACCAAAACCTAATTCATTCAAAATATCAAAAAAAAATCAAATACATTTAGTAAGATTAGTCAAGAAAAAAAGAAGAGAGACTTGAATTGCTGGAATTGAATGAAAAAGGGGACATTTCCACCAACTTTTGGAAATAAAAAGGATTTTAAAGGAATACTGTTATGAACAAATGCATGCCAAGAAATTAGATATCTAGCCACCTGTAATCCTAACTGCTTGGGAGGCTAAGACAGGAGGATTGATAGTTCAAAGCCAGCCTCAGCAATTTAGCGAGACCCTGTCTCAAAATAAAATACAAAAAGGACTGGGGATGTGGCTCAGTAGTTAAGTACCCCTGGGTTCAACCCCTGATACCACAAAATACAAAAAAAGAAATTAGGTATCTGTTTTTTCTAATAAATACAGATGAAATGGACAAATTCCTGGAAATACACAAACTGCAAAAAATGAAATCAAGGAGAAATCAATAGAATAGATAGACCTATATAACAAGTGAAAGATTGAATTAGTAATCAAAATCCTACACACAATGAAAGGCCCAGGTCCAAGTGGTTTCACCACCACTGAATTCTACCAAACATTTAAAAATTAAAACCATACTTGCCTAATGTGCATGAGACCTGGGTTGTATCCCCAGCACTGCAAAACAAAATTTAAGAAAAGTCAGTGCTTTACAACTCTCAAAAAAATAAGAAAGGGATGGCTATTTCTACTTCTCACTTCATTTTATGATGCTAGTATTACTTTGATTCAAAACCAGACAAAAACATGGGAAAACTATGATGCGGTTTGGAATATGGATACAAAAATCCCTCAATAAAATACCAGAAAACTGAATCTAGCAACTTACAAAAATAGTTATTTATCATGATGATTAATAGTGGGATTTGTCTCCGTAATGCAAAGTAAGTTCAATATCTAGAAATCTACAACTGTAAACACCTTGTGTCAATAGAATAAAAAATAATACAATATGAACATCTTTTTTTTTAAGAGTGAGTGAGAAAGAAAATCAATTTTATTTAGTTTTTCATCTGGCCTTTGTTTCTCCAACACTTAGTTGTGTATATGGTGCTAGGGTTTGAACCCAGGTCTTTGCGCATGCTAGGCAAGTGCTCCAACTGCTGTGCCCCAGCCTCCCAAATGAACATCTTAATAGACACATTTGGCTGGAGCAGTGGCTCAGTGGTTACAGTGCTTGCCTTGTATGCAGGAAGATGTGGATTCAAACCCCAGCACCATGTACACAACAAAGTATCAGAGCAATGAAAACCAGATGGAAAACTGAAAATAAAATAGGTACATCTGAAAAAATCCAGTGCATGGGCACAATAAAAACGTTCAACAGGAATAAAAGGGAAGTGTCTTAACTAGATAAAAAACTTGTGCTGAAACTCTACTGCTCATGCCATGCGTACTAGTGAAAGACAGATGCTTTTCTGCCATAATGAAGTACTAAAGAAAGATGTCTATTCCACTTCTTTGCAACATTTTTTTGTCCCAGAGGTCCTGTCCAGCAGTTATACAAGAAAAAGAAATAAAATTAGAAAGGAAGAAATAAAACGATCTCTATTTGCGGAAGATATAATTTGATATGTAAAAATTCATAATCCATTAAATAACCATTGGAATAAATCAGTTTGGCTTGGTTCCAGGATATGTATCAATATACCAGTTTTATTTGTATACACTTGGAATGAACAACCTAAAAATGAAATTAAGAAAATTTCATTCTTAGTAGCTTTTTTTTTTAAAGAGAGAGAGACAGTGAGAGAAAGAATCAATTTTTATTTAGTTTTTCATGTGGCCTTCGTTGCTCCAGCACTTTGTTGTGCATGTGATACTGGGGTTTGAACCCGCAGCACGACTCGCGCATGCAAGGCAAGCAATGCAAATACTGAGCCACTGCCCCAGTCCCCTCTTAGGAGCATTTTTTAAAAAATAAAAATAAAAAGGGACACTTTTCACAAGAAAAGTGGAAAACCTTAGCTCTGAAAATTACAAAACTTTGTGAAAGAAATTAAAAGATCAAAATAAATGGAAAATATTCCATATTCATAAATCAAGAGGCTTTGCTTTTTTCTTTATCTTTTTCTTTTTCCCCCTCCCTTTTCTTTTTGAGATAAGGTCTCACTGTGTTACCCAAGCTGGCCTCAAAGTCCTGGGCTTTTATGACCCTCGTGCCTCAGTATCCTGAGTACCTGGGCTACAGGTGCAAGGCTGAGGGTATAGCTTAATGGTAGAACTCTCCTGGGTTCAATTTCCAGCACAGGGCAGAGGGAGAATACAAGCAACCACAATATTAAAAAGTAACAAGTAAAAAATTTGGATCTCATCTCAAAAGAGAAAAAGGTTGGGGAATGCAGCTCAGTGGTAATGCACCCCTGGGTACCAAAAAAAGAAAGAAAGAAAGAAAGAAACCAAAGGAAGTAAAAAGACAACCCAACGAATGGAAGAATGCACTTACGCATCTTATATCTGATAAAATAGATGTACTCAGTGAGAGAGACAGAGAAAGAGAAACAACTTTAGTTTTTCACATGGCCTTAGTTGCTCCAACACTTAGTTGTGTACGTGGTGCTGGGGTTTGAACCCGGGTCCTCATGCTTGCCAGGCAAGTGCCAAAACCGCTGAGCCACTGCTCCAGCCCCTCAGAATATATTTAAAAAAAAACAAAACTCAGTAACAATCCAAATAAATAATGGATAAAAGAGATGAGTACGTAGTCTTCCAATGAAAATACACATATGTCCCATAAAAATTGAACATGGCCAGGTATAGTGGCACATAACTGTAGTGCCACCTACTTGGGAAGCTGAGGCAAAAGTATTGCTTGAGCCCAAGAGTTCAAGACCATTCTAGTAGGACCATGTCTCAAAAAAAAAAAAGGAACATGAAAAAATGCTTAGTACTATTTGTCATTAAGAAAGTGCAAATCAAAACCATGAAATGCCACTCACTAGGATAGCTTGAATCAAACTGTTGGATAATAACAACTGTTAAAAATATATAGAAATTGGAACCCCTCATCTACTGCTGATGTGAAAGTAAAGTGGCACAGCCACTGTGGAACATTCTGACAGTTCCTTAAAGTTAAATATGGAATGACCATGTAACCCAGCAATTCTAGGTATGCACCCAAGAAAAATGGAAACATACTCATGCCAAATCTTGAACACAAATGTTGATAGCAGCATTACTCATAACAGAAACAACACAAATGTCTGTAAACTGATGGATGGATTGATGAAATGTGGCTCATCTGTACAATAGAATATTATTCAGCGGATAAAAAGAAATGAAGTACTGATACATACCACAAATTTAGTGAATCTTGAAAACATTAAGCAAAGTAAAAGGGTATTTAGTGGTAGTTAGAGGGAAGCCATTTAGTGGAAGAGAAAGAGTACTTGATCTGTTTGTCTATAAATGGGGGATTTTTTTTTCCCAAAAGGTGATATGTCATAATGATTTGAGAGCAAAGATTTTAGATCCTTACTTGCCTGGGTTCCGCCTCTCACTAGCCTTTTAATCTTGGACATTATTTATTTTCTTTGGACCTACCTCAGATTTTATAAACTGGGGATAAGAATTCTACTTAATATGGCAGCTATGAAGAATGTCTGTATACACATACACATGTGTATATCTTATTTAGCATACTGCCTGGCACATAGGAAGGTTATTGTTACACAGGTGAAGTTCTTTTCAGATCTGATGATCCATTGTTACATGATCAATTTCTGTGAGACTGGCATTTCAGGTAGAGGGCAGGGCCAGAGACAAAGGTTAATAATTTCTAAGATATTATTGAATAGATAGGATGAGATAACAAAGGAGAAAATAGAAAGAGATATAAAATGGCAAGAATAGGATGTTATTGGAATTAAATTAGGGAAAAGGGGGCAGGAGTATATAGAAGGGGCCAGTAATAGAACATTCAGAGAGAAAGGAAAAAAACAACATAATACTCTCATGAAAGCCAAAGAGAATAAAAAAATAAAATAAAATAAAATCAAAGGAATGTCTTAGAGTAGAGCCCCTTCTAGCCAAGTTTAAAGATTTGTTTATGGGATGTAACTGATGGACCAGAGAAGATGAAGATAAAAGCAAATAAATTTAATTTATGGAGCATAGTTCTGTTAGGATTCAAGTGACAGCTTTAGCTCAAGAGGAAGGATGATAATTTTTTTTTCTTTGATTTGGGCTGAAAGAAAGGAATGATATGTGGTAGTGCAATCAAGTTTTGAATTCGAAAATTTGGAAGTCAAGGACACTTATGTTGAATAACTTCAATTTGTTTCTGTTAAATAGGAAGCAAGGTCATCTGTGGAAAGAGAAGGTTGGGAGGGAAATTGAGGGTTTCTAAGCAACATTAAATGTTTTCTCTATTTCTGCCCTTTGTATAAATGGAAAACAAATGGTTTATTTCAATTATAATAGGAGTATTTACTGAGCCTTTAACATCTGCCAGGTATCATGCTAAGAGCTTATTTCAAACATCCATAAGAGAGGTAAGTGGTAATAGTAGTATTACACCACATATTAGAGAGGGCACTCCATGTGACAAAGAGAAGAGAATATTGCTCAAGGTTACCCAGCTGATAAGTGGCACCAACCCAGGCAACTCGGGAGGCTGAGGTAGGAGGATCACAAGTTCAAAGCCAGCCTCAGCAATTTAGCAAGGCTCTGTCTCAAAATAAAAAGAGCTGGAGAGATGGTTCAGTAGTTAAGTTCCCTGGGTTAATCACTGGTACCAAAAAAAAAAAAAAATGGCCCCAAAATTGAATACCTAATCTACCTCACTTGAAGCTCTTAACAATCATACTTTCTGAGGTTTTATTTTCAGATTTTATTAATGCAGTAAAATATGTTGGTTCAAGAATATACATGCGTTCTAGAGTGATAGCTCAGTGATTGCAGAGCTTACCTGGCATGCATGAGAACTTGGATTCAAATCCCAGCACCTCACACTCAATGAAATTGTCAGAGAAATGAAAGTCACATAAAAAATAAAGTTGTTTCTCTCTCACTGTCCCTCTCTCTCTTTAAAAAAAAAAAAGAAGAACATATATGAATTAATGAAATAGAAAAGCTTAGAAAAATAGTTCGTATATACAATAGAATATAACTTTAATAAAGTTAGCATTTCAAATAAATGAAAAAAGATATTTTGTTATAGATGCATTGGTGTAAATAACTATTCATTTTAGAATTTTTAATTAATTTTCACCTCATTTTAAAAAAACATAGAAATCAGAACAGCAGTTGTCCATGGCAGAGTAGAAATTGACGTATGGCATAAGAGAACTTTCTGGCATAATAAGAATGTTCTATAATTCAATTGGGAAGTTATTAACATGGGTATGTTTTTTAAAGAAACTCATTGAATTGTACATGTAAAATTTTATATTATGTTCTATAAAGTTTCTCTCCTTTAAAAGGGAAATGTATTTGTGGATAGATTGCCAAGACATCGCTAAATGAAAAAGCAAATTATAAAGAGTAAAGTAGGAAAGAATTACCACTAAATAAAACCACTTCTGTGGATCCACACTCATATGTAAATGTATCATGGTTTTCCGTCCAGTTACCCACACCACCAAGATTCTTTCTCTAGTGTCACTGTTAAAGTTATATTATCTTAGGGATTCTTTCTGGAATACAGAGAATTTTATATTATGATATCATTAACATAATGATTATTACTATAGTCATGGGTATGATATTCCCAGCAAGGAAAGATATTCAATTTCTGGAAATTCTAGAAAGATAGAGAAATAGAAGACCCGCTTGTAGATACTCTACCACTGAGATAAATCTCTAGTCCTTTTATTTTTATTATGAAATGGGGTCTTGCTAAATTGCCACGTCTGGTCTTAAATTTACAATCCTCCTGCCTCAGCCTCCCAAGTAGCTGGGATTACAGGTTTGCACCACTGCACCCAACAAAACTAGCATATTTTAAGAGGCATCCTAGGATGTAGGGCTTGGGTTGTAACTCAGTGGCAGAGTGCTTGCCTAGCGTGTTTGAGGCACAGAGTTCTATCCTTAGCACCACATAAAAATAAATAAACAAACAAAAGGTATTCTGTTCATCTACAACTAGAAAAAAAATTAAAAAAAAAAAAAGGGCATCCTAGTATAATGGAACTATCACTCTGCCAGAAGCAGTGAATGATCTAAGTTCTTTTTCTGATTCTTCTGCCCAATAGATGGGTATTTAGGGGCAAGCCGTTTAACCTCTCTAGTTAAATAAATGCATTGGACTGACGGCTAAGCATCTTCTAGGCCTAAGATTTAATGAACCCTGGCTAGTCACAAGAACCTGATGTGAAATAGGCCACTGAACCTACAAGGTCCACAGAAAGTAAGGTTGTTTTGCCTTTCTTGTTTTTGAAACAGGTGACAACCAAGGCCAAGCAACTGAAGGATTCAGTTACCTGCTCTCCAGGTAAGTTGTAACTCCTACCTTATATCACTAATCTAAAGTAATTTCTTCAAAATAAAGCCTTTCTTTTAGAATAACGGCTTCAATTACAAGGGTGTGATAGTTTTGTCCAATGAACTCTTATCTATCGTATTTCTAAAAAGATTCAATTGCAGGCACCAACAAGCCAGTCACACCCTGTACATAGAGTTGGTGCCAAGATGTATTTTAATTGTTTAAAGACTTACACAAATCTTGGTGTTCTCTAGTGTGCGCAGGACAGCCTCGTGTACGCATCACACAGGTGCACCGGGCACTCCTCCCCACACTACTGCAGCACCACCCTTCAGAAATAAACAGCTTTCCAGAGAATTGATGTTTCTCAAAATCTGTGTCCCCCAAGAGTGACTGGGATAGTTTCATTAGAATATCTATACTCTGCTGGGAACCAGGAAGAAGACCCCTCCTAAATCTTCCAACCTAGCTCAAATGCAGGTTCTAGAAAGAGTAATGCAGACAAGCCAGGGATTAGCAAACCCTGAGATCTCCAAATCATCCCCAGAGAGGATTCCACATGGCGACTCTCCAGGAAAAGGCCCTTTCCAGGCTCCTTTTCTACCAGTGCAGGTGTTTGTCTGGGCACAGAGGCAGAGCTAGGCACTGGGAGGTTTTGTGAGAGCAGTCTACCTGCAAGACGGACCACCGACGTATTATTGGAAGGGCACTGCAGTTTAGAGTGCGGAGCGGATACAGATCTTCCTAGCTCATTGCTAGAGGGGTAAGAAGAGACAACAGGAAATATGTCTTTGAGCTGTTAAGGACTCTGAGGTAACACCAGTGGTTGGGAGAAGAGAGTACGTTTGCCCTTTACTGAGAGAGGCACCAGAGGCAGCTTCAAGCAGAGAACAGATCCTGTGTGTGTGGCTCACAATTGAAGAGGGAATATTTGGCTACATCAAATATCCTGCAGCTCTCTAAAAGTACCACTAGGTCCCATAGTGGTATCACAGATATATTCACTGAATTGTGTATTTTCCTTTATTTTCTAAAAGCCTTTAACAATCCAGAGAATTACCTACCCACCTTGGCAAGGGCATTTTCTTTACTTAGTTTACTAAATCAAATGCTAGTCTCATCCAGAAACACCACAGACACACACAGAGAAATCATGTTTACTGTCCCTCTGGAAATCCCTAGCCCAGTAATCGAGCTGACACATAAAATTAAGCATGACGCCCACAAAAAAGTGAGTAGACAAAGATGGAAACAACAAAAATGTCCATCAATCGAGGTAGGTCTATATAATGTAATATTCCTTAGATGAGCAAAGGAAGGAAGTATTTTATTGATTGATCACACTAGAAAATAAATGAATGTCACAGTGAACGTGAAGTGAAATCTGACAAAACAGTACATATTACATGATTTCATTTCTGTGAAACTGAAAAATGTAATTCGTTCAAAATAAGCATGTCTGTGTTTGCCTGGGGACAGGAGTGAGGAGCAGGGGTGGATTACAAAGGTCGTGGGGAAACTAGGAGAGATTGTGGGTGGGTTCTTTGCCTTGACTGTGGTGAGGTTTTCGTGTGTGTGGACCATCATCTTGCACACTAAATAGGTGCAGTTACTCGCATGCCCATTGTGCCTCAATAAACCTACTTTTAAAAAAATCCAAAGAATTTGGAAATTAAAATGTTTCTTTTGTTTGCCACTTAAAAAATCTCCCCATAAATCTTTGCTTTTTGAGATGTTGGAAAATCTGAAATTGTTTCCTAAGATTATGTGAATGCCTTCCAAAGACTAGAGTAGAAACATTTAGAGAAATAAAGCTGGTGAATAGGCCACAGGTGGAAATAGGCATCTGCTATAGGTGAGGAATCCAGTCAGTTCGAGTATTTGATCTCTTCTTATTTGAGTTGCTGTAGTGAACGTGGAGAGAAATGCCCACTAATAGAAATTCAATAAAGATACGCAAAAGGAAGAAAGTAAAAATCACACATAACCTACCCACTGGCATTATTTCTTCAGAATTATAACATTTTATATATATATATTCTTATATATAGAATATTTTATAAGAATGGGACCTTATCACATTTAGCTTTGAGTTTTTTCACTCTGTATACCATATTTTTATATCATCATTTTAATGGTACATAGTAATCTATAATATAGATACACCATAGTTTATGTAATGAGTTCCTATAATTGGACATTTTGGTACTTCCCTCTTTTTGTGGAAATTGGGGTTTGAGGGTGTTGCCATGTTGCCCAAGCTCAAACTTTTTTTTCTCATTAAGTTTTTTTTAAAGAAATTTATATGTTGAACAATCAAACAAGCTTCTAATGAAATAATATAATATATATTATATTAGATTTACCCCCAAGAGCCCCCCCTCTTATCCTTCCCTGCCTTCCCCATACATCTCTACGAGTGCCTCAGGTTGTATGTCATTACACCTTATCCCGATTTAAAACATGATAATTGACCTCCTTTCTCAATGGTCAGGGTCTAGCTCCAGCCTCCACAGATGAGTGAAGACATTCGACCTTTGGTTCTCTGGGTTATGCTTATTTCACTCAGCATAATTTCTTCCATAGCCATCCATTTACCTTCAAAGGCTGCAATATCGTTGTTTCTAATTATTGAGTAGAACTCCATGGTATATATGTACCACAGTTTTTGGATCCATTCATCCAATGAGGGACATCTGGGTTGTTTCCATAATTCAGCTACTGTAAAATTGATCTGCTATGAACATAGATTTTGCTATGTCACTTTAGTGTGCTGTTTCTAACTCCCCTGGAAAAATACCCAGGAGAGGAATAGCAGGATCATATGGTGGGTTCATCCCTAGTTTTTTGAGGATTCTCCACACTGCCAAGCTCAAACCTTTGTCTTCAAAAGATCCTCCTGCCTCAGCCTCACAGGTATCTGGGATTATAAGTACATGCCACTGTGCCTGGCTCCTTTTTTTTTAATTGTTATGAAGTACAGATCTCCAGTGTAGGTACACAAAATGATCTTTTGGAGTATAGGAAGGCTACACTAAGATTTTTGCCTTTTTTTTTTTTTTTTTTTGTACTGAGAATTGAACCTGAGGTACTCTACCACTGAGCAATAGCCCCATTCCTTTTTATTTTTAATTTTGAGATTTGAGACAGGGTCTTGCTAAGTTGCTGAGGCTGGCCTTGAATTTGCAATCCTCCTGTCTCAGCCTCTTTAGTGCTAATATCCTAAGCATGTGCCACCACACCCAGCTTCTACCTATTTTTATTTTTATCTTAAAACAATGAGGAGTTAAACTTTCTCCTTTTTAATGTATGGACTTAAGCCAGCACTCTTACTGTACCCATTATCAAATGGTACTGTTCCAGAGGACACTGTGATTTCCTAAGAATGGAAATTCCGAATACTAACAGGTCAGAGGTGGCCTTACCATTCACTCTTTCACTTTCAACATATTGCAAGAAAGTATCTGGTCAAATGGATTTGTGGATAGCCCTAGAATCACAGGACTGTGTCATTTTACACAGAGGCTTCCTAATATTTTAACAAAATGCACCTTTTTTTCATTAAAAAAAAATCTAAATTTGGTGCCAGATATTGAAAATGTTTCTATAAAGTGAAGATGACTTTTGTTTTTGCTTTTGTTTTTGTTTTTTTGCTTTTGTTTTTTTTAATAGAGAGGGAAAAAGGAGAAGAGAGAATCAATTTTATGTATTTTTTTCATCTGGTTTTTGTTTTCCTGATACTTAGTTGTATAGGTGGCACTGGGGTTTAAAACCAGGTCCTTGTGCTTGCTGGGTAAGCACTTTAACCAACAGGCCACCACTCCAGCCCCATGAAGATGATTTTTAAATAAATAATGAGAAACTGTTTTAAAAGGTATTTATGAGGTAGAAGGAACATTTTGAAAACAGATAGCTGAGCAGGACACCATGGTATACGACTATATTCCCAGCTACTTGGGAGGCTGAGGCAGGAGGATCGCAAGTTCAAGGCTAGCCTGGGAGGGCTGGAGGGGTGGCTCGGCATTTATAGCACTTGCCCAGCATGCGAGAGTACATGAGTTCAAACCCCAGCACCCATGCACACAACGAAAGCCATGTGAAAAACTCAATAAAAATTGATTCTCTTTGTCTGTCTCTCACTGTCCTTCTTTCTTTAGAAGAAAAAAAAAAAAAAAACGGCTAGCCTGGGCAATTTAGCAAGACCCTGTTTTAAAATTAAATTTTTAAGAAGACTGTATGTAGTTCCATGGTAGAGCATTTTCCTGTTATGATTGAGGCCCTGGGTTTAATCCCCAATACTGGCAAAGCAAAAATCAGATGTCTGAAAATAGTTTCTTTAATATCAGTTATTTAATGGCCAAATGATGTGACATTTTTACAGGTTAAAAAATATTTGCTAGGCATAATGATACATGTCTGTAATTTCAACCACTCTGGAAACTGAGACCTGAAAGATCCCAAAGTCAAAGCCAGCCTTGCCAATTTAGTGAGTCTTGTCTAAAAAAAATTAATGAAATATTCAAAGTAGGATTTTAACCTATAAATTCTTCAAACAAAATTCATTTGTTAAGATATAAATGTGTGGGGCTGGAGCAGTAGCTCAGCGGTTTCAGCTCTTGCCTGGCGAGCATGAGGACCTGAGTTCAAACCCCAGCACCACGTACACAACTAAGTGTTGAAGCAACGAAGGCCATGTGAAAAACTAAATAAAGTTGATTCTCTCTTTCTCTGTCTCTCTCACTGTCCCTCTCTCTTTAAAAAAAAAAAAAAGATATAAATGTGTGACACTTTTCATTTAGTTTGCAAAACAACTGATTGGTTTAAGGAAGATTTCTATAACAAATCCCTATCATTTGAATTGCAAAATGAATACTAAAATCTAGTAAGAACAGCCATCGGTATGCTGCACGGAATATATGTATGATGTATGATGGCCATTAAAAATCAGGCACCACTCAGCGGTAGAGCACTTGCCTGGCATGCATGAGGACCCAGGTTCAAACTCCAGCACCACATTTAAGTGTCAGTAAAACAAAAACAAAAGAAAAAAATAGATGAAAAAGTAAAGCTCATTTTCTCTTTCTCTCTCTTTAAAAAAAAATGGTGTCAGGCACGAAAATAAACAGAATTTGGAACTACTGTGTTAATTTAGTAGTTTACCCAATATTAAGCAATTTTTCAATATCTTTGTTTTTAATATTAATAATATTTTCATGGTGATGTTTTATTTCACTTAGTATTTTTAGAGCTGGGAGTGATGGCACAGGCCTAAAATACCCGCGACTTAGGGAAACAAGAAAAAAATTTTCTTTCTTTTTTAAATGCTTTTTGGTTTGTTTGTTTTGTTTTGTTTTTGGTACTAGGAACTAAGTCCAAGGGCACTTTACCACTGTGATACATCCCAGCCCTTTTTTATTTTTTTACTTTGAGACAGGGTCTCACTAAGTTGCTGAGGCCATGACCACCAACTTTTTATCATACTGCCTCAGCCTCCCAAGTCACTGGGATTAGAGCTGGGTACCACTGTGCCCAGCCTTAATTAACATTTCTTGATAAGTAATAAAATTTACTTCAAAGAGCATTTAAAATAATTTTTAGGGCTGGAGCAATGACTCAGCGGTTACAGCGCTTGCCTGGCATTGGAAAGTACACAAGTTCCAATCCCAGCACCACATACACAACGAAGTGTCAGAGCAACAAAAGCTACATGAAAAACTAAGTAAAATGGATTCTCACTCTCTCTCTCACTGTCCCTTTCTCTTAAAAAAAATAATTTTTAGATAATCGTTTCTCATCTTTAAATTGATTTTTTGTGGGTGTGCTTAATTAATATTAATATTAATTAATATCAGTAATTTATTAACATAATCCATGAATAAATACATATGCATAGATTAGAATTGTGTATTCAGAAGCTTTTTACTGATGAAGCATGTGATCAAAAAGTATGGAAATCATGGTTGTGAAATACTGCTTGTTTGTAGCAGCAAGCACCAGACTGGGACCAACTAAATATCCATCTGTAATAGCTATGGAAGAGATCATGCTGAGTGAAATCAGCTTAACCCAGAGAACTAAGGGTCGATTGTCTCCACTCCTCTGTGGAGGTGGGGACTAGACCCTGGACAGTGAGAAAGTTGGTCTATTAGCATGTGTTAAATCCAGATAAGATGTAATGTTATACAACCTAATACTTTTTTAGAGATATTGTGGGGAAGGTGAAGGGCGGGATAAGGGAGGGTAATTGGGGGGCACTTCTGGGGGTAATTGCAATATCCAGAATATATACACATTTTATATTATTTTGTTAAAAACTTGTATGGTTGTTCAAAAATAAAAAAAATTCAAAAAAAATAAATAAATATCCATCTGTAAGTAAATCATTACATATCCTCACAGTGGATTGCCACCAAGCCACTATAAACAATGTGACTGTACATGAACTTCTCCAGAATGTTATCCAGAAAATATGCTGCCACGGATGTAAAGAGACAGACACACAGTATGTGCTTTACTGATTTATTTCTAGACATTTATACCCCCTCCACACACATTTCCTCACACCCCAACTCATTATTGTCTTGGAAGAAGAGACCTGGGAACCCAGACAGAGTTTTTCATTGTATTTACGCTTATACTGTTTGAATTTTTTATTACGCACAGAATTACCTTTTAATTTAAAAAAGCTAACCAAAAAAAATCACTTCAAAAAGTAGCTGATCTTCTGGATGTTAGATAATTGCATGCATCTGTAATTATTTCCTTAGGAGCACCTCCTCTAAATGAAAGAGTCATAAGCTAATATATTTTAAGGTTTACCTACATTTGACAAATTGTCCTCTAGAAAGGTCAAACCCTGAATGTTTGCTATTGTAACTACTAGCCATGTAAAGCTATTTAAAATTAAAGTTTAAATTAATTAAAATTAAGTTTTTTTTTAGAAAGAGAGTTGATTTTATTTTTTCATCTTTTTTGTTGTTGTTTTTCCTCCACTTAGTTGTATATGTGGTGCTGGGGATCAAATACGGGTCCTTGCACTTGCTAAGCAAGTGCTCTACCACTGAGACACCTCTCCAGCCCCAAATTTATTTTTAAAAATTCCAGTGCTGGAGATTGAACCCAGTTCCTCACATATGCTAGACAAGCACTCTACCACCAAGCTATATCCCCAGTCCCCGGAATTAAGTAAAGGTAGAAACAGTTCCTCACTAGCACATCAAGAATTTAATAGCAGCACGTAATATTTTACTAGACATGTCAGGGCTAGGCCAATTTTTCCTTCATCTTTACCAGTACTGGATATTGTTATACTTTCTTATCTTTTCCAATTTAGTAATTGAAAGATAATTTGTCACTTTAGTTTGCACATTCCTAACATTTATTAGCTATTTATATTTATTCCTTTGTGAGTTAACTTTTTAATTTTCTTTAAAAAAAATTCTTTCTGGGGCTGGAGCGGTGGCTCAGCGGTTACGGCGCTTGCCCGGCATGCGTGAGTATGCAAGTTCAAACCCCTGCACCATGTACACAGCGAAGTCTCAGAGCAATGAAAGTCACATGAAAAACTAAAATAAAATTTATTCTCTCTCTCTCTCTTTCTCACTGCCCCTTTGTCTTTAAAAAAAAAAAAAAATTCTTTCCATTAAGAATTATTCTCCCCCTTATCTGTATCCTGTATCGCAGTATACTTCTAATAAATGTGGGGAAAAAAAAAAAGAATTATTCTAACAGCTACTAGAATAATTTGCTTATTTGCCAGAGACAGCATAGTATAAGGCTTGCCTGATTTTAGTTGTGCTACTAGATATAATGAAAACTCTGATACTTTCCTTACCTAATAAATAGCAGGTTGTCCCTTCTCAAAGAGATCCTTTGATCATAACCTGACCCTTTATATATCTGTTATCCCTCAGAGCACAGATAAGGAGACTTAGAATCAGACAGAAGTGGATTCAAATACCACCTCCTCTGCTTCCTGAGATGTTTTACTACCTGTAAAGTTAGAATAATATTCCCTATCTTTCTGGAATAGTATGAAAAACATGGAGCACATAGCCTGATGTGTGGTGGACACATGAGCCTACTGTTCTCACCGTAGGCTGTTTCCCTTGCTCATCCCCAGTGTGGTGTGGCCCTCTTTCCTAGGAATGGTCAGACTCTCTGAACTCAGATCCACAGTTCACAGTTCCAGGCCTGGCAAGACGGCCACAGCCTTGCCAGATGACATCATCACCCAGCGAGAAGACGCAGAGAAGGCAGTGGAGGAGGAGGAACTGGAGGCAGACGCGGACGTCCGGCCACGAAGAAGGAAGCCAGCCAGGCTGCTTGAGGCAGTCACAAAGGTGGAGCCAGAGGAGAAGTTTAGAGCAAAGAGGCAGAAGGACTTTGATATATCAGAACAAAGTGAATCCAGTGATGAGGAGAGCCAGAAAAAAGAGAGAACTCGTGCTGCAGAGGAGCCATGGACTCAGAATCAGCAGAAGCTTCTGGAATTGGCATTACAGCAGTACCCAAAGGGAGCCTCTGACCGCTGGGACAAAATAGCCAGATGTGTCCCTGCTAAGAGTAAGGTGAGTGAATTGGGAGGAGATGCCTGCATGCTAGTGTAGAATTCCCCCGAAGCGGCCACCGTCACCTGTACCCACCTTATGCACATCTGTCACCAGCTCTCTTATTTATCACTTGTCTTCCAATGCACTTCTCCCTTAGCACGAATCTGTGCTGTCTGTTGATTGGTGGGTGTAAATGAGGCAAGATGCTAACATTTAGTCCTTACACAGACCAGCTAGTTTTCCTCAGAGAAAATGCCATTTATGGAACAGAAACTTCGCCTCCACAACCTGCCAAGCTCCTTGAGAATTCGCTGTGTTCAGGCAGGCGGATAAGGAAAGCATGGGCTGGCAAGCAGCATGCTCCTCACCACAGAAGCAGTAGTCCAGTCCGGGGCCAGCAGCTATGGCTGGGAGGGGTGTGTCTGAAACCTCATGGAGGTGTTGGATAGAACTACCTTACCATTGTCAGGATCACCCTCGGTTCTGCAATGCAGTGAATGAAGGTGTGGCAGCACCTGCCCCCCACCCAGGCTCTGAGGCGGGACTGCCAGGTGGGGTCATTGCAGGATGACATATAGGTCACTGTCTGCCCTCTATAACCTGGGCTGTTTATAATTGACTTCTTTCCTATTTACAGCTCTTAGTATCTGCTAAAGCGCACCTGCAGGTCATTCTCAAGTAAAAACTCCGGTAGGAGGGAAGAAGGCGTGTCTCCTACAGAGAGCCAGCCCCTGCCCCAGGCTGGGCAGTCTCCCTGCAGTGGGATCTGACAGTTTGGAGCTGTAGAGCTTCAGGGTGTGATCTTTTCAACGTGCCCTTTCCCCATGCACACGTCTCCTGGGCTGCTTGAAGTCTGAGGCATCAGGAACACTGAGAAATCAAAAGAACCAATCTCTAATGCCTTCTGTGCCCATCACCCAGTAGCCTCTGGGCACACTGATGCTCATTTACATTCTTATTTTTTTTTTAATTGAAATTCTATGTTGGAAAATCTAGCTTGTGGCCATGCACGTCCCTGAGTGCACAGGTCTAGTTATCTATCACCTACTTTAAGATGATGAAGTGGAGAGTTCTTGGGGAGAAAAATAAACCATTAGCAGTTGATGTATTTGGGAAGCACAGATTCTCCCACTCTTTCCAACTGGTTTGCCAGAAGTAATTATTTCCCGAGTTTCTCATGTCAGTCAGGACCCTGGCGTTTTTATGTGTGATGAATTGGCATTGGCTGGAAATGAAGGAGCTGCAACTGTGGACTCCTCAGGACAGAACACTCAGAAACTCGTCGCCTGGGGAGGTGGGGGAGGGTAGAAGTTGTCCATGTTTTCAACCAAAGAGCAGATTTTCCCATTAAGCCTTGACATTAGGAACAGGTCCAGGAGCGGCCTGCTCCCAGCCTGGGTATGGAGGCTCCTAGCAGCACCCTCGTGGGAATTTGGAGTCCATGGGCCAAGCCTTGCCACCTCCCAGCTCAGACTCACACTGTCATTCCAAGGCTTGAGTGCTGGGTCTGGTGCAGTTGGTTCCACTCACTGGGCATTTAGGGACACGTGATTGCTAAGGAAAGGCTGATGTTTTTAAAGCAGTAGGCGAGTGGTTTTTACGGATGCAGAAAGGGCACTTACTGGAAAGTACTTGTGCAACACTGCCATGCTTGGAAGGGAATGAACACCTTGTCCCTGTCCAAGGTACCTGCTAAAGTCATGTGCTCTAGAATAATCACTTGCCCTGGACCCTATCTTAACAAAGGCTTATGATACCATGGGGCTAGTGTCATTTGAACAGAAACAGGATGGATTCTGGAAAGGACTTTGTGAACAACATGAGCATAATGAGACCCCTCCCCATCACCCCATCTCTGCTTTAGTCCCACCCCAAGCTGTGACACCTCCAGACAGCTGAGCTCCTAGTCATATTGCCTGATAGGGTGGTGTGACAGGTGAGGCTGAAATGTTGAGATAAAGTGTCCTGATGCACTCTGCCAGTGTCCTGGGGACTGACGTGGCCCAGAAGCCCCCAGGGACAGGCAGACACAAATGAAAATAATATTGTGGCTGCTGGGTCTCTAGTTTCTTGGTTTCTCTGAAGTGGGAGGTGATAACAGTGGAATGCCAGCATAATAGTCGTAGTTAGCAAGTTGAAAGTCACAGCCAACATAAAGACTATCAACACTCCCCCCCCCCCCCCGTTAGTGCTTTCACCTGGGGTGGGCTTGCTGCAGGTTTCTGCACCTGCTCAACGTGGCTTACCAGGTCTGCCTTGTGACCAACTGGGGCAGGGACCAGGGCCTCCTCAGTTGTGCTGGGCACAGAGCAGCACACCCAGCCTAAGGATGTGGCGGCACAGATGCAGGGAATAACTGTTCCATCTCTTCTTTGTCTTCCTGCAGGAAGACTGCATCGCCAGGTACAAGCTACTGGTTGAACTGGTCCAAAAGAAAAAACAAGCTAAAAGCTGAATGTTCTGGAAGATGATTTTCACCTTCATTTTTCCAAAATGAGTATTTCAAAAATCTTATGCAGAAATTTGCATTTTGTACCTCAGTATTTCTATACGTCACGTGCCTTAGTATAAATAAATAAATAAATAAATAATAGATGTTGTATGGTACATTGTCTAAACAAAACCTATGTTGAGGGGAGAATTTGGGTGTTTTACATATTATTTTATTTCTCTTCCCTGCAAAGTTTATTTTGGGGGAAATATTTAAAATAATGTGTTCTAGCAAACAGGCAAACATGTTTTTAAAGGAACATGCGTGAATTAATGTGTGAGATTTCAAACTTAATGTTTTTTCTAAAAGGTCTAACATTTAAGCCAGGTGCTCTGGCTGCATGTAATCCCAGCAGCACGGGAGGCCAAGACAGCAGGATTACAAGTTCCAGGCCAGACTCAGCAATGTAGTGAGGCCCTGTCTCAAAATTAAAAATAAAAAAGGGCTGGTACCAAAAAATAAAATATTTTTTAAAAAAGGCGTAACAGTTAACATCTTTATTGGGGTTGAGTAACAGAATGAAGTTGCTTAGAGAGAAGTAAACCTGCTAGCTGGCTAGGAACAATGCGAGGTTGTCTTTATAGTCATGTCTGTAGAGGGGGAAAAGCCTAACTGAGCAAGGACGTGGGGCAGTCACGTCTGAAGTTTGGGCTGCTTGGCACAGACCTGTTCCCAGCCGGTGGAGTTGCAGAGAGCGTGCAGGGGGGGTTAGGAACTGGTGGAACGGGGTGCTCTTCTTCAGGACCTAAGTCAAAGTCGCTGTCTTGTGCTGTTTGCTTGTATTGAGGTCAGTCTCACTGTGCATGTTGTCTGCTGAGCATTCCTTTTTAAATCTGTCATCTCCTCAAGGCTGGGAAACAGCTTGATAAATGCAGCTTTCCTAAACTTGAAAAGCATTAAGATAAGCAGAGCACATTGCAGGGAACTTATTTGATAAGATGCCTGTAAAGATGTCACGATCAACAGGGTTGAAATGAGGTTACAGTTTCCCGCAGGAAACGCTGGGGTACAGAGGGCACCCCTCCACTTGGTGAGTGTCCACAGGAGAACATGGAGTCAGGCCCCGAGCCCCTCCCCAGGACCAGATGACAAGGGAACTACCTTACCGTTGTCAGAATCGCCCTCAGTTCCGCAATGCAGAATGAGTTACATCCCTGCCCTTTTTTCTTGAGGGGAGAAATAGGGGGCACAGCCATGAGAGTTTCTTTTTGTCCTCGTTCAGTAGACCTGAGCGTCTACATAGGAACGGGGAACGTACCAGATAGGAGGCCTCCCACCCTCACCTCGCAGGTCCTCCAGCTCCAGCCCCTGCAGGCCACTCGCCAGGATGGCCTCACCCTGCAATAGCGTCATGCACCTGCAACCTTTTGGGAGGATGGTCTTCAGAGTCCGTTGCATGTTTTTGTGAATATTCTCAACAGTCTTTTGAGGGTAAATCCCATACTTGAAAATAGCCAAAGGCCCCTCTGAGGACAGTTACTGAGCTGCACTGAGCAGCATCTCCAGCGCAAGGCACTGCCTTTCAAGGCCTGTGCCTCAGAGGGGCCATGTCCAGTCCCCTTGCAGCCCTGCTGTGTATGGCCATAACTACTGGCATGTGTCAGCCAGGCCCAAGTCCCCCAGTGTGCCGAGCTGTGTGACATTAAGAGTATCATCTTGTCTTAATTCCTCATCTGGAAAAATAGAGAATGATGGTAATTGCTGCATAGGGTGTTGGGAGGTAAAATGAGGTAATCTGTGTGAAATCCTAACATGCTGCCCAGCTTGTCAAAAGCAACCGGTGCTTTACTTCTGTCTGAACAGCCAGGCCTCCGTTACCATCATTTCCATGTGACTGTTGACACCTTTAGCAGAGCTGATGGGCCAGAATCAGACTCCCTCATCTCATGTTCCTGACCTCCGGCCAGGGCCCATCCTGGGTCACTGTGGCCTCACCAGGTCTGCTAACGTCCTTATGTCTTGGATGTGTCATTTTCCAGGGAGAGGGCCTGATCATTCACTAGGCACCCCAGGAGTCTCACCCAAAAAGGCCAGTGCCTCTGCTGTAGCGGTTCTCCTGAGGCAGGCAGGAGGCCAGTGTGGATGAAGGAAGAACCCGAGGCTGTGCTCAGTCCACGCCCTGGCGTGCTGCTGACCTGGGCAAGTTACTTTAGCCTCTCTCTGAAGTTCAGTTCTGGTGTTAATGTCTGATGGTCACCTCGAGACTTGTGAAGGGGTTGGGACCAAGTTGTGCCAGATGGTTGGATTAAGACTTGGAAAAGGGGGCAGAGGACTGGTGTGGCTCCGCAGCACAGGATCTGTCCTATCTGAACTCCCTGCTCCACCCAGAGCCAGCGGGGCTGAGTGCAGCAGACGGCATTTCTGTTGAGTTGCTTGGGCAAAACACCAGACAGGCCCTGGGCATTGCCTCCCTCCCTTCCCGATCATGTGCACTGGTCAGGTGTCTGCTCCTGCTGCGTCTGAACAGCCGGGCCAGGGCCTCTGTGAGGAAGCCCTGATCTGGAGTGTGCCCTCATCTTCCTGAGTCTCATCCTTTAATAGTTTAAATTTACTTTTCCCATTGTGCGCCAAAATCTCAGTGCTGTTGTTTCTTTAAACAACTCAGGGTGCTGCTTTTTAAAACCCACTCATCTCGTTTGTCCTCCTGAGCCCTGGCTCTGGGCTGACTGTGCGGTCAGGATTGCTGGATGCGCAGGCCCAGCCGCATCCTCTCCCAGCTGTGCCTCAGAACGCTTCCTTAGAAAACGGGGCAGGGAGTGGTCACGAGGAGAACAGATTGCTTAGGTTTTCAGCGGATCACCTGATTCTTGCATGGAATTTGCTATGGAAATGACACAGGCCTCCTGCATTCCTCTAGGGAAGGAGCCTCCCACGCCTGGGGAGCCTCCCTGCCCGCTGGGCCGTGAAGCCAAAGGTTTTACTCTCTTACTGCTGTTTGCAAAGTCCCTTCTCAATTTTAAAATCAAGTCTTAAGCTTTCCCCTGGATCCCTAAAAAAAAAGCCTCTGGCTGGAGCTTTCCTTGATGTGTGCGACTCCCACCCTGAAGACTAAAATAGCAAACGCTTCATCCCCCTGCAGTCTTCAGGGTGTTTGTTGTTGGTTTTAGCAGCAAGACTTTGCCCTGAAACTCAAATGGTGATATTTAAATCATGGTGTTCTGGATGCACAGAGAGGCCACTGTCCCAGTTGTCCAGGACAGTCTCAGTTGACACCCAGCTGGGGCCGCTCCCAGAAGCCTACAAATCCAGAAGGGATTCCTAATTTCCCCTGAGGGTTGGCAAAGAGATTCCTGTTTGTTTGGTTTTGGTTTAGAAAGCCCCAGCATGGGTGGTGGTGTGCAGATCTGATCCCCAGCCCTTCTGAGACCCCTCCTCACTCTGGAAGAGACCCAGGGACGCACCTGCGTCAGAGCCCGTGGGCCCGTGCTGGTAGCCCCGCCCTGCACGTGATCCCCGCCAGGCCTCCACTCAAGCCAAACACCTAGGTGGTTTCAGGCCTCTTAAGCTGAGCTTGGCTCTGGTAGGTACAGCGAGGCTGTCTTCGGGATGAGAGGTACGTGACTGCAGGACTTCAGCTGCTCAAGGTTAGTAAAACTGATTTTTTGTTGTTGTTGTTGTTTAGAGAGAAACACTTTTGCTTATTTTTTTTAATCTGGCTTTTTATGTGTACGTGGTGCTGGGGCTCAAACCCAGGTCCTCATGCGTGCCAGGCAAGTGCAATACCCCTGAGCCACCACTGCAGCCCCTAAAATTGATATTTCATCCTAAATTTTAAAGCCCCATTGACACCACATTTAATGGTCCTAAAGCAGCCGACTTCCAAATGATGGCTGGAAAATGGTGTGTGCTGACGCGGGCTGTTTGAGATGAGGCCACTTCTTTGCTCCCGCTGACAAATGGAGTTTGGGGCAGCTACAAATTCCGTAGTGTTTGCAGCTATTTCTAGTTAAAACTGGGAATTTGGGCTGGCTACATGTTTCTGAGGTCAAAATAGTGTTAGAGCTCTCCAGCTAAAAGCTGGCTGTTGCAGCTCTTGGTGTGGTGGAAATTCACCCCGGGAATTCGGCGCCAATCTTCTGGGTTCTTATCTCACGAATTTGAAGAATAAAATCCACAGGCAACCACAGAAGGAAGAGTAAAAGGAGTAGGATTTATTTAAGGAAGGAGAGCAGAAACTCCGCAAGGCGGAGGGGGCACCTGGAAGCAGGACACTGTCTGGTGAAGGTCAGGCCAGGGGTTATATTGATTTGGGGTTGAGCATAGTTAGCATTCATGCAAAGCAGGCATTGAGAAATGCATCTACATCATCGGTTGAAACCTATGCAAAGCAGGCTTAAACTAAGCACCAAAGTCATTGGTTAAAATCTGTGCAAGACAGGTAGCAACTCTGTCCTAGTTCCCATCTGTGTCCACCCCTACTTCTTAGTTTTCCCGCCTCAGGGACAAAGGAGTTGCTCCCACAGGTGAGCCTCACGGTCATTTGCATATGAAGGCCCTGAGCACGCCCTGTCCATCACTCTCTACCTGCTAGCTCTTAGATGGGGCCCTTTTTTTTTTTTTTTTTTTTTTTTAAACAACTTTATTTAGTTTTTCACGTGGCCTTCGTTGCTCCAACACTTAGTTGTGTACATGGTGCTGGGGTTTGAACCCGGGGCCTCATGCTTGCCAGGCAAGCGCCGAAACCGCTGAGCCACCGCTCCAGCCCCATGATGGGGCCCTTTGTCCTGACTACCTAACCATTTTACTATCCTAAAACTGTCACATTCCCCACTCTGAAGGAGTATCCCTAACTGCCATTAGGGAAAGGGACAATGACCATTCTGGCTACTTCCAGCTACTTTCAGCTTAAAAAGGGGTGTTAAATGGACGGCAGTCAGGGGACCTTTCCCCAGAGGCCTTTCTAAAAGGACCCCAAGAGAAGCAGGGCTTGATTGCGGATTCCATGTGTAATGGCATCTTTGATGGTCACAGCAGCTCACACATCCACAGTGGCAGGTGGCAAGTGACTAGACAAGGCATTCGTCAGGCAGGGAGCATGTTAAGAGGATAAACAAGACAGCAAAGCATTAGTTCTGTAAGCTGTTAACACAAAAGCAATCGATATTAGCCATTCCCTGTAAAGTACGAAGACAGTGACTTTAAACCCTGAGTGGGGGCTATTTATGACTTTGGAAACATTAGCAAAGTTGTTAGAAATGTAGCAATTAGCTTTTGAAATGGCTTATGTATACTTGGGCTGTAGTCCCGTGTGATTCTGTAAAACAGTTTACTCTTTAGTGTTAACTTCTGCCTGGTAGAGATTCTCCTTCGGCTCTGTAACCTCCCAGTTTCATATGCCTTTGAAAGAATAAGCACACACCTCAAGCAATGTTTGAAAAGAACCATTGTCTCTGTTGCTATAAATGTAGGACTGAGCTTCGGTTATACTCTCCTGCCAGGTGTTTAAGACCAACTTGATCAAAACTGATTTTGTTCCTATCTATTGCTACAAGTCAGCTGAGATTGTCAGGGTTACTTGGGGAACTTGTGAAGAGCCTCTTGGCTTTTCTGTCAGTTGTACCATCTGCCAGGATAGATGAGGGTCTTGCCAACCACATGTGGCTTCCCTTGGAAGCATCTGAGACGTTGTCCATGAATAATTATCCTCTGCAGAATGTCCACTGGTTGGCTTTCTGTTCTCTAGGGTCACCTGATCCCTGATCTAGAGGTCCTGTAGAAGTCCCATTGTCCCCTGAGTTTTGCTGACCAAACAGGGCAAAGGTCAAAATATTGACTATTTTCCTTAACCCTTTAACTGTCTTAACTTTGGTCTCCTTGATTTGGTGTTACACATCTAGCAGCCCAGTTTCTGGAAATACTATGTCACAGTTTTATAGTTACCCCTTTTGTTTAATTAGAATCAATAACAGTGTTTGAAATTACTAGTATATCTTATCTGTCCTGTAGGTGATGGATGAATTAACTCAGGTTTTTCTGTTAGAAGTAGTACGTCTGCAAAACACTAATAAGCAACAGTTTTAAAGATTTGCAAGGAAAATGCAACAAGGAATTAGCAAGAGTAAATAAAGTTAACTCTACTTTGGAACCATCAGGTGAGAGGCCGAGTCTTAGCTCAGGTGAGGTAGAGCTCTTGACAAATATTAAGTGTTTTATTTTTGAAGCTGATCTTTGCCTCTTAAAAGCATTTTACAAAGTTCTCATGTATTGTTTCTGGAGTCTATCTGAATATATATTTAGGAAACTGTTAATGATCAGAAAAACAGTCAAAGCAGTTATAAGTCAGGCTTTTAAATGGCAATGTGGCCCTTCTATGTCAGATACAATATATATAAGAGAGCACTTATTGGTTACCTTTCCTGTAAACCAACATAAACTTACATAACATTTAGACAAAGCTTGAACATTTTTTGACTGTAAGAGAAATCTTAGTTTTAACTGGTTGTGCCAATTATATTCAACTTAGTAGCACACAAGCTTCTGAGATATACCTTCCATAAACCTTCTGCAACTTACTTAGATACTGTATTTCTTCAGAAACATTTCTTTCTTCATCCAGGAACATTTCTTTTATTCTAATTTCCATATCAAAGTATGTGTCCATGCCTGTGATCTTTTATATTTCTTTCCTACTTGTGGACCCTTTCTTAAATCTGCATTCTGATACAATCCTTATGAAACTTCCAATGTTCCCAATTACTTTAAGGTGAGAAATTCTATGGTTCATATTATTTAAGTCAAAACAGTTGGAAAATACAAAATGAAATTGCCAAGAGAAATAGTACCAGTGACCAAAGACTGATTTATAAATGCAGCCCATTTATGATAAAGCCTCTATGCATTTAAAACAAATGTAAGCCAGGGTTAAAATGAACAATGTTAACAAGAGAGCACTGGTTACCTTGGCTGCCTTAAACTATCTAACACATAGACAAAAGCTTGAAAATTTAGTTCTGTATGCTTAATCATACATGTCTAGAACGTCAACAGTGATGTCCGGAATTAACAGCTGCTTATTTCCAGTTTTAGAACTATCATTTGAGACTTTAAAACAGACACAAACCCTAGATTTAGTTTCCCTAATAACACTTAACACAAGAAATCACCTTGATAAGTATACCAATGTTTTAAGAAACCTTGTTCTCTCCCAGTTGCTGATTCTTCCCTAAACTCGCATTTGGAAGCAGTTTCCAATTCCTCTTAAGGTGAAATACTTTGTTTCACAGTACTTAAGTCAAAACAGTTGAAACTTTTGTACCTGTTGTATACCTGTTACACCTGTTAGAATTTTACCTGTTAGAATCTTAATTCAACAATTTTGCTTTCAGTGAAGATTCAGAAACGAAATCTTAAGTTTTTCCCATTTACCAAAAACTTATTTAATAGACCCAAATATGTATTGCCCTATACAATTTACGAAACCAAGAGCACTTGAACTTAATTAACAGCGGTTAACAGCGGCGATCAAATGTGTCCTAGCAAAAAGATGAATCCCCTTTACGTTAGCAGACAAGTGTAAAGCTGCACAAGCTGGTTTCCCCTTTGAAGAAAACTCCTAGAAGTAATGAAGGTTACACTTAGCATTCATAGAAGCTAATATTTTATTGATTGACCACCTAGAAAAGCATGTGGGTTAGTAATTTTAAAGATATCTTTACTCGTTTAACCAATTCAAATTAAGTCTCTTTAAATGTTTGAGTCACATAAATAGAAAGTTATCTGGATCCATTTTTTAAAGTTTAGTTTATGAGCACTCATTTAAGCCAATTTGGTACCATGTTGACACAATGTACAACACATGTAGACAAACATAACACAGGTGTGCACACGTACAAAACCAACAGCAAAGATCGTAGCCTCTCTGAATAACTGACCTTTGAGAAGACAGCAGTAAAAAACCAGGATTAAAACTGACTGAAAAATATATTTGGGTACATAAAATGATAGGTGAATCGCCAGTAAAATTGAGCTCAAAAACTAAAGCTTTCCCACAAAAATGAAACGGCCATTCTCACTCCAGTACAGAGCGTGCAAACGTCCCTTCTAGACCAGGGTGCATTTTCGGATCCCAGACATTGAAAGAATGTGGGAGTTTGTGAGATCCTCGGGAAAAGCTTTTTTAGAAAACTAAGACATTTGAACTTTCCGTTTTCCTTCCTTGTGTTCATTTGAAAACTCTGCAATTATTAAGTGAAATTCCTGGGGCTTCCAAGTTAGCTTCCTGAAGCTGAGTCCCTGTCGCAAAAGTACAGACCTCTGCAAAAGATCGCAGCCCCCTTCTGCATCTCAGAAGGCTTGGAACCTGGAGCAGCTTGCACCTCCCAGAACTCGTTTTCCTTCCTCCTTTCTGAAACTTAAAGAATGGAACCTCAGAGGATATGGGGAAGTGCCACAAGCAGTTTAGACTTAAAAGTGACACTTTTTTCCCTTGGCCTGGAACTAGTTTGGGCAGCTCCTCATGCACGCCTAGCTGTGAGATGGAATTAGTTTGTCATTTCTCCCTGTCCTCTGATTGATGGTTGAGTCAGGATTGAGTACCGAAAATACCCAGCATTTTCCTCAGGTTTGACTGGCAAAGGAATCCCGGTTTGAGTGCCTGGGCCAGGTGGAGTGTTACCCATCTGAAAGACAAGGGCCAAGAAGGCGTCCCTTGGCATCCCTCCATTGTCTCAGACCAAGGCGTCCCTTAATCACCTGTGAACCCCACAGTGTTGGCGACCACCCCTTGAGGCCTGACTAGGCCTGTTGAGTCGGCCGGATTAGACGCCCCTTATGGGCGCATGCCTCCAAGTCCCCTCACTCAAAGATTCCTTTATCTCCTGTGATCCTCAAACCGTTAGCGACCATGTATTGAGGCCTGACTAGGATTTGGGCAGGTTGGATTTAGTCGCTCCTTACCAACACATGACCCCCCAAATCCCTTCTGTGTTCTTTCCCTCTTAAAGGGAAAAACCCTGATTTCCCTGGGTCGAATTTATCATCATGTACAGAGGCACTGGCAACCGTGTTGAGCCTCTCGGAGGCCAACAGCTTTCCTAGCTCTGGTTCTAAGGGAGAGGCAAGTTCCTGAGAAACGTGTGCCCTGCCTGGACAGTCTTTCCTGATGACTGATATTTGCCGTCTTACTCTCTTAGGGTGAAAGTTCTTTCCTCGTTGCATAAAGGAATCCTATTTAGAGCCAGGAGTGATGTCCCCATTGTTACCCAAAATCTGAAACCTTTAACCTAGTAGGTGGGGAGGGAGAATGGACAAAATGTCTTGCAGCAATTAAAATGAGAGCCATGGGTTTTCCTAGTGAAACTGGCAGAGTTAGAAGTCTAGAGACCCATTGCTCTTCCTAGGAGGATAGGAATATTGTTTCTACACGACAAAGCATAAACTGGCAAAACTGAGGGTCAGTGGAGTAGAACCTGAGATTGAGCTTTCTACCAAGCAGGTAACAGGCAGAGTGACAAAGGAGATTAAAGCGGAGGCGGACTTGCTCACGCACTGGTAGATTGGGGGACAAGGCTCTGCCCCAGCGTCGTCTCAGGTTGTGGTCTGAGGGGCATCTGAGTGAGGCCTGCCTCTGCCATCGGGCGAGAAGCCATGAAAGGAGTTAAAGTGCTGGTGGAGTCTCCATTTGTGACCCATTGCCTTTTGGCCATCTCCAGGGACCCTGTGCTCACCCTGGGGAGCAGCCCCAGCCAGGGAGTTAGGGTGCTTCTAGGAGAGGCCTCAGTTTCTCTATCAAATGGATCTCTGTGAAAGGAAACTGAAGCAAGGTCACATCAACATTCACTCCACCAGGGCAGGGAGGGATTGAGAAGTCTCACTCCATTAAGCTGCGATAGTGGCTTTTAATTGGCCGGCAGGGTCCCGGTACTTTTGAAGGAGATAAGGCGTACAAAGCGGAGTGTGGGACTCCTGGAGGAAAGAAAAGTGACAGAGCACCTGCCCGTTTTACTCACCCTTCCAAAGTGTTCCTGCTCAGGGAACCAAAATGATGCGGGGTTTTTCAGATGAGGCCGGATTCTCTGCTCCCACTGGCTGACTACCGATTCCAGCAGCCAAAATAGCCCGCTTAAGTGTTTGCAGCCATTCCCAGTTAAAACTGGGAATCTGGGGGGCTGGAGCGGTGGCTCAGCAGTTTCGGCGCTTGCCTGGCAAGCACAGGGACCCGGGTTCAAACCCCAGCACCATGTACACAACTGAGTGTTGGAGCAACTAAGGCCATGTGAAAAACTCAATAAAGTTGTTTCTCTCTCTGTCCCTCTCACTGTCCCTCTCTCTTTAAAAAAAAAAACAAAAAAAAAAAAAACAAAAAAAAACTGGGAATCTGGGCTGGCTGCAGGGCTGGCTGCAGGTGTCTGCAGCTGAAATAGTGTTAGCAATTCTCCAGCTAAAAGCTGGGTGTTGCAGCTCTTGGTGTGGTGGAAATTCACCCCGGGAATTCGGCGCCAATCTTCTGGGTTCTTGTCTCATGAATTTGAAGAATAAAATCCACAGACAACCACAGAAGGAGGAGTAAAAAGAATAGGATTTATTTAAGGAAGGAGAGCAGAGACTCCGCAAGGTGGAGGGGGCACCTGGAAGCAGGACACTGTCTAGTGGAGGTCAGGCCAGGGGTTATATAGATTTGGGGTATGAGCATAATTAGCATTCATGCAAAGCAGGCATTGAGAAATGCATCTGCATCATCGGTTGAAACCTATGCAAAGCAGGCATTGAAACTAAGCACCAAAGTCATTGGTTAAAATCTATGCAAGACAGGTAGCAACTGTCCTAGTTCCCATCTGTGTCCACCCCCACTTCTTATTTTTCCCTCCTCAGGGACAAAGGAGTTGCTCCCACAGGTGAGCCTCACGGTCATTTGCATATGAAGGCCCTGAGCACACCCTGCCAATCACTCTCTACCTGCTAGCTCTTAGACGGGGCCCTTTGTCCTGACTACCTAGCCATTTCACTCTCTCTCCTAAAACTGTCTCAGTGTGACCTCACTTGTGAGTGCAGACACAGGCAGGTGCTGTGCCAGGCAGGGGTCAGCTCTGGGTGGTGGCATCAAATGAGCAGCCTCTGAATCATGATGGCCCTCCAGGAAAAGCCCTGCAAGGATCAGGGGACACTCTCCAAAGTCCTCTGCAGGACTAACAGTGGCCGGAGGTAGCCCTGGACCATGGCGTAGATGTGGGCGCTGGTCTTTCTAGTAACAGTAAGGCAGTGTATGACTCCCTGCAAATGACGCCACCCTGGTGTCACCTGTAGACAGGTTGAGTGGGGCTGGGGCAGAAGCCCACCCAACTGTCCTGCTGTCACAACCTTGGACTTTATTCACTTGGGAGCTAAATGAATGCACCCTAAAACCGAGCCACTCCAGCAGGTCCTTGCTCTCCCATCCTTGTCTGCATCACATGCAGGAACTGCCACGGGAACCCAGTGTCACACACTGGAAAGCTTCTGTAGGAGGGCAACGGCTTGCATCTTTCCTTTGCTACCCTGTAATGAATAGGGCCAAACCAAGAGCTAAGAGGTCCCCAGAGCCGCACCTCATGCTCTTTATGCAAGTTAACTCGGTGAAGCCCACTCTGCCTGAGGCCCTTTAAAATATCCTGGTTTTAGAGAATGAAATTTACCAGGATTTGGTTGGTAATGATGGAGACTCTCTTCCCTATTCTGTGTTGTCAGTCATAAAGGAAGGTGAATAACCCACCTCTCGTGTTTTCTGTCATTACTGAAAGGAAATACTGTGTAAAATCAAAGACAAACTTCACTTAAACCAGATCCTCTTGGTTCCAATCAGTTTCAGAGTAAGACGCTGCCTTCACAGTAAATGTCTGTATATATTTGGCCTCAGCGTTTCCCTTTTTTAAGAACTTGCTTACAAAGCCCTCCTGGAAGATTTCCCAGTGGCTACAGCTAATCTATTCCTTTACACTAAAGCTAGAACTAGGGTCAGGGCAAGAGCACTTGTCTAGCATGCACAAGGCCCTGGTTCCAGCCCCAGTCCCCCAAAAAGCCACCCCTGGAATTTAAAAATTGTGCGTGCACATTTGGAACTGGCACAATCTTAAGCCAACAAGAGAGGAAAGATCCTGGCCTGGGGTGGTTTGAGATGCAAGGGGGCAGCCAACTCACTGCAGCCCGGGGCAGGGGCAGCTCCAAGCCCTCCGCCTGCTCTGCCACCTGCTCACTTGCTGCCAAGCGACCTGCTTTTGTTTCTGGTGGGCTGGGAGAAGCCGGGTGAAGGGCCACCTTCTTCGGAGCGGAGCCCACCTGTGAGGGCAGGGCTGCATCTGTTGGCTCAAGCTGTCTCCTTCTTGCTGCTTTGCAGCTGCCATGGTGCTGGCATTCGATGACCAGGGGGACAACAAGCACATTCCCAGTACCAAAAGGGCAGGCCAGGATGTGATCGGGCCCTTAATTTTCTGACTGTAGGCTCAAGAACTCAAAGCGTTGGAGAAGCAGCGTTGACACCAGGACTCGGGATGGGGGGCCCATCCATGGCCACTCTTCTTCCAGCTGGATTACCAGGTGACTCTCCAGGGCTAACCAATACTCGTTCCTTCCTGCCACGCTGCTATTACCCAGGAGAGCGGGGAGGCTGGCACTGGGGTAGCCTGGCAGAGCCATTTGCAGGCCACCTGGTCAAGCCTTACCCGTTGAGGGCAGCCCACATCTTTGCTATGTCTTTTTCCTGGTCTTGGGTTGGGCTTTGATTCCAAAAGCCAAAAAAGGAGTGGAGGGAAGGCTGTAGCAATAAAAATTACTGTTATGGAGATTAAATGTAGGTCATTATCAGAAGGAAGAAATTCTCAAGAACCCAGGAGGTTGCAATGCAAGTGAGAGTCACTGGGCAGGAAAGGACCTTGGCTTACAAGATCCCAGTTCATTTCTCTACACTTAGACCAAGAAAATTAGGGAAGCTATGGCCTAGGAGAGCTTCCCTCATAGTCCCACAATAAAATCCAACAGCAAGCACTAAATCTATGTTTACGATGCCAAAGTTTCACACTGGGATAAACCACAAAGCTGTACAGGTCAGAGCTCTCAGGAATCGCTCTGGCCCTCTCGGTGAGGGGGAGTGAGTTACAAAGAAAGGCAGGGCCAGGAACAGATGGGGAGGAGTGGGGGAGGCCAGGAGGTCTCAAACCCCTGACCCCTGGAGCACTGCAGCACCAGTGTCTGGGTCATGCCACTGAGGCTCTGCTGTGCAGAGAATCCCTGCACAGTGGGATTCAAACATTCAGGAGATTCCATTGGTTAGGTCAGGAGTATGCAAAGAACCTCACTTTGTTCCAAGAAGCCTTCTGCAGAGTTCCACTGCAGAAAATGCCTGTACTCCCACAGACTCAGGAGGCTGAGGCAGGATCCCCCCAAGTTTGAAGCCAGCCTCAGCAACTTAGCAAGACCCTGTCTCAAAAAATAAAAAGAGGCTATAGATGTGGCAAAGACTAGACCAATGAAGAACCAATAACTTGGTCTAAGTTACCTGGGCTCCTGTGTCTGGTCTCCCGATCTGGAATGTAAGGCATCTGCCTTGGGATGCCTGCCTCTCACGCTCCCTCTCCCAAGTGCACAGCTTCGCACCCCACCCGCCACCTTCTGAGTGCTCCTTTGCCTGTTCCGCGCTGCTGGATGCAGAAGCTGCATTGAAGAACGCATCATTAACCTTTCCTGCCACCCCCGTGGAACCTTCCAGCCTCATCTTCTGAACCTAACCTAACACAAGGAGTCATGCAGGACTCCCAACTTTTCCCTTCTCCAAGCCACCTCTTCTCCAGACCCCTAGATGTTCCTCCCATAAAAGGGAGCAACACTCCTGCTGTGATGGCCACACCGCTGGAAAATGCACATCTGGCCCAGATTTAAGTTACAGTAAAGAATACAAAATTTAATTTCCAAAATCTTTCATGTATGTCACTTTACTGAGGTGACAAAGTGGTCATATAAATATTGTAACTGTTTAGGAAAAGTGTATGAAAAAATGCATTAGATAAATTTATATTTGAATTAAAAATACTGCTGATAGTGGTGGTGGGAGTAATGGGAAGTTTCCTTTTTACTAGTTTTCAACTGGGGGGTCGGGGGTGGGCAGGGTGGGGCTGAGGATGGAGCCAGGGCCTTGTGCATGGTAGGCAAGTGCTGTACCTCTAAGCTACACTCCTAGCCCTCAAAATTTTAAAAGTGGTTATGATGCCAGGCATGGTGGTGCACACCTATAATCCTAGCTAATCAGGACACTGAGGCAGAAGGATCGTAAGCAAGTTTGAAGCCAGGCTGGGCAATTCAGTGAGACTTGTTGTAAAACAAAAAAAGGGCTACGGATGTGGCTCAGCAGTAGAATATCCCTGGGTTCAATCCCCAGTACCACAAAGAAAAAAGAAAAAAGTGGATGCAACCACCCAACGGCGTTAAAGTACTCTGCAGGAGTACAGTGTGTGTACAGACCGCAACGCCAGACCCCCAGCAGCCAGAGAATTCAAGTGGTAAAGAGGGCGAGTCGGAGACCACAGGAAAAGATGTAAGACCCCCCCCCAACCCGCTCCTCCAAGTGAGGGAATCTGCTCCGCAGGGAAGGATGCCAAACTCGAACCGTTCACGCACAAAGTCACAGTCCAACGAAGCCCAAATTTCACTGGAATCTTATCGAACTGTACACAGTGAGGATATTTCTTTTGTTGCAAATAGCAAGAACAGTTGGCTTGAACTTTTTTTTTTTTTTTTGAGCGAAAGAGGTGGGGGGAGAGATGGGGGCGACTAGGAGAAGGAGGAAGAGAATCAACTTTACTGTTTTTAAGTTCTCCAACAGTGTACATGGTGCTGGGGCTCAAATTCAGGTCTCGTGCATGCCAGGCAAGTGCTCCAACAGCTAAGCCACCACTCCAGCCCCTGGCTTGAACCTTTAACAACATTAAATTATTTTAAAAACACAAGCTCCTGGGCCAGGTTGTACGTAGCTCAATGGTAGAATGCTTACTTAACATGTCCAGGCCCTGTCTCAAGCACCACAAAAGTAACAGTTTAGAAACAGATTTCTTAATGTGTAATGAAAGTTCATAGCTATTTGAATTTGAAAGGCCTAACTTAAGTTTATGCAAATAGATGGTGCTGAAAATGAAACACTGACAATACGCAAAATAGCAGTGAATGGTGCTTCAGAGCTCTATTCAAGAGTACACGACCCCTTTATAAAGCAAGATCCCATTACCTTAAAAGGCACCTTTCCTGAACAATTCCCATGGGCTCTCCTGCCTGCCCACACAATTTCAGGGATCATCTTTCTTCCCTCCTTTGCTTGGTGACACAATTAAAACAACTTGGCGGCTTTTTATTTTTATTTCTTTGCCTTTACTCCTAGCGCCTGATCTTGGCCCACAACACAGCACATCCCAGGCGCAGTGCACAGGGAGTCCATTCAGGACTCCTCTCCAGACCTCAGGGTTAGCCCCTGAGCAGCAGCTCTTAAGTGCTTCCCTGGGTTCAGCCAGGTCCACCACATAGGGCTACAGGCCAGTGAACAGTGAAATCACAAAGGAGCTGCTACGAATACAATAAAGGTTGTGCCCCCCACTATTGGCAGAGCTAGGGGTTGAACCCAGGGCCTAACATGCTCCGCAAGTGCTTTCCTACTGAGCAATGTCCCTAGCAAGGACACGCTTTTAAGAAATTAAAAACTGGAGGCTGGAGCGGTGGCTCAGCAGTAGTAGTGCTTGCCTGGCATGTATGAGGACCCAGGTTCAAACTCCAGCCCCACATTCATAGCCAAGAGGAGGGAAAACAAAAATCAGATAAATATTGATTCTCTTAAAAAAATTAAAAACTGCACAGTCAAGTGATATTTCTTGTCAATTACTTGGACAGTTTGCAAGTTAAGGAAATAATGGACGAGCCACCTGTCATTTTAGTGGAATGATATTCTTTATCCTTGGGAGAGGAGACTTTCTGGAGTCAGATGATTATTTTTCATTTGTGTGCAGTCTTTCTCCAGGAACCTAAAATTTACTCCTTAATAAAGTGAGGAACCTAGAGCCAGTTTTTCTTGTTCACTAGGAGCAAATTACACAGATGGATATATTCTGATTCAATTAAGATTGGAATAAAATCTGAGCATTTATATTGTTGAGAAGTGATATAAGCAATTCTGATGTTTCCAAGAACCACTAACTAAATTTGTATTTCTCTTTCAGAGAATGCCCCTAGTTATGACTTCCTCTGTCTCTTAGTACGTGGTTGGTTGACTCCGCACACAGTTCTCAGACTGTACAAAATCCATTCATGAGAAGAGCTTAGGTAACTCCAAGGTAACATTCTACACATCCAATACAAAGCCCACCCTGCAGGAATGAACCCATGCTGTTGTCCCTTCCAAACAACAAAGGCACAGGGTTATGAACATTATTAAATTTTATTAACAAAAACTTTGTACATTTTAATACATGTGGAATTTTACATCTAGGTAAAATAACAACACATTCAAAATTTACCATTTATACAAATTGTTACAGAATAACCAGTGGGTTAAATAAGTAAAATAAACCACACTGATTTTTTTTTTTTATCTACAAAAGGCTTGACTTTCTTTAAAATTCCCCTGAACATATAAAAATAAATTAATTTTACTTTTCAGTTAAATCTACCAATTAGAAATATTACAAATCAAAATATCAATGTTATCTTATGAATTTTTCACAATACAAAACAGATCCACAAAACCCTATATACAGAAATGAGGTAAGAACTGTGCAATGTTTAACCAAGAGACATATTGCAGGATTAACATGCTCTTCCAGCTAAGCACACAGTGGAGGTCTAATCACAGCTGGGTCTCTTCCACTAATAATCCACACAGTAACAACAGATCAATGATTATGTCCCCAGTTGTGTGTTACTCTGCCATACTGTCATATCAAGAGCATGGCTACCCAAAGGGCTGTAATACAGGTCTCACCTGCTTGGGGAACTGCAGTTAGTGGGTGGGGGTGTGTTTGAATGGTCAGTAACGAGAAACTGTTTAAAACAAACACATCCTACCCAACCCACCCATCTTCCCGTGACTCATTAGTGGATAAATACCCAGGTCATAGTCTTGCCTGAGCTATCTACAGTGGCATAGAAAGTCTTCAGTGAAGGTGGAAGCGTGGGGGAAGGCTGCTAGTGCGAGCGCTGTTCCTGCTACTTATAGGGTGGCTCGCTGGAGCTCTGCATCTAAAGCTGCTTCCATCCAGGGAGGTGCTAACAGGCACTTGGTTAAGGTCAGACCCTACCAGCAGTTTCCAGAATGGACTCTTTCTGAAAAGAAGTCTTTAACTTTGAATTGATCTAGTTTCCCCAGCAGCCTTAGAACTTGCTTAACCCAAGGTCTCTTTAGTAACATTCAAAAAGCATTTGACAAATGAAAATTACCTTTAGCACAAGCAGATTTTGCCATCCTAACTTGATTACCAAATCTCATCAGGAAGGCAACTTTTTAAACAAAGTTTGCAAAGTCCCAGTTGACCATATAATTGCAATATTTAATGAGTAAAACTCAAGGCGAAGTGGACAGTTCCTTGAAGTTTAAGATCTGACTTATAGAGCAAGCACACTGGAGCCCAAATAAGAGATCATATTTCATATACCAACTTGTACGAAACCAAGTAGTCTGTAAATGGAACAAGCTTTAGTTTTGCTATTTGTATCTCTAATTTATAACAAAACTAGATGTGCACCAACTATATTAAACTTTTCATGGGTTGATAAATTCACTGTATTTAAATTATTTCATTGACAAAAGTTATTAAATTTTCTCTGAAAGTTCAAAAACTTTGGGTGGTGGTGGGGGATACGGGAATTCCATTTCAGTGCAACACAGCAACAAGAAAATTAATCAAAGCCTTACAAGAAAGTCCTGTGGTAATCCTCTGTTGTGCAGTTCCTTGTTGCGTTTCTTCATAGCTGTGCTCAAGGACTGCAACAGCAGCCAGATGAAGTGCCAGAGCAGCAGGATAGGCAATTTTAGATGTTTCTCAAATGTCAACTTTTCTCTTGAGCTACAGGCCCAGTTTTATCACTAAGTCTCTGCAGTAAAAACAAATGAAAACATCAGATGCGTTAGCTAAATACATTCTGACCAACACTTTAGGTACTATTCTCTCAAATGAAATTTTAACAGATAAGATGTGGTATATTATTATGCCTTTGACTTCTGCAATTTGGCAGGGCTACTTTTTCATTATAATATAAAGCCATGAATTTACTAGTACGTACTTTTAAAACATTAAATTCAGCAGTATAACAAAAGAGGCAATGTGCCCACCTATGGGATAGAACTCCCAAGGACAAGAATGAGAATCCCTCCACGGGAATCTGCTTCCCACAGAATCAACGAGGCACTGCGCACAGCAAGCTTTTTCATGGACTAAGAAAGGCTACGTACGGGCTCTGACCCCACGTTTGCTACTTGTCCTCTGAGCTTTCACCTCTTTGACTCTCCTTCTGTCATCTACAAACAAGGGTGAAACTCTATGTGCCAGGTATCCACATGGCACAGGGCAGGGACATGGCGAGCGTTACTTCCCAGCCCTGCTTTCTTCTAGCTGACCAGTAATCTGTTTGTTTTTATATTATTATGGTTCTTTCATTTAAAACATTTCATACTCTATAACTCAGGAAACATGCTTATAATTTATTCATTTTTTGACACAAAAAGAAAAACTAGTGAACGAAAGAGTGAAAAATAGTACAAAAAATTCTAAATTAATACAGAATCACTGATATTTCCGGTATTAGCAAAAGAATGGAGAAGTAACAAGGTTTGTGATAACAGTGTTCACAATCAGGAAGTTGGCAAAACAAGACAAACAAAGCATCAAAGAGTTAATGAAAAACAGTTATCCTATATTTTCAACCAATTCTCATTACTAAATAAAAACTAGTTTCTGAAGACTAAAAGCACAGTAAACAGAAAACTTTCAAAGTAATGGGAAATAGCAAACACTGTGACTTTTAACACTTTTGCCAAGTCTCCCACCTCATTCTTTCCCTTCTTCCTTTTCCTGATGTCCAGTCTCCATTCTATATCCCAATATCCTTCATCTAACAGGGTTCTGCCCTCAACTGGACTTTAGGGGACACATTTATACTCCAGTAAAGTAGACCTGATTGAAGGGGAGAATTAATAGAAAGAAACAGCCTTAAAACGTGTGCCATTGTCTATACAGCATACTTTTCCTGCATCCATTTATCTTAACTTTTACATTGAAAGGGTAAGATGCTATCATTTACATAAAACAAAATCTTTAAATTTTAATAAAACGTGATTGTGATTTACTTTCTTTTAAAAATATGGAAAAATGCTTGGAATACCAGTTCTATAATTTATATATTAGTTTTAATTCAATTTTTAAAAGTTCTTTGTCTCAAAATAAAAATATTCCTAAATTATATAAACTGCTTCTATGTAATTACGAAAACTGATAAGCAAAGTTACTAGGAAAATAGCGACTGTCTTCTCATGAGACTACCCCATACAACTGGCTAACTACATCTTTATTTTTAAAATTTTAAAACAGCTTCAAACCTTATATGCAGATTCAAATTCATATACTCAGTGGTATATAAACTGGATTAACTCCTTTGTGTTTTTAATATCCAGCTGCTAAATCAACTGGCTTATCAGGGGAATAATGTTTTTAAAAAGAGGCTAGAGAACAGTCGTCTGATTAATCAGCACAGTTATTTCATCAGCTGTAACACAGAACACACACTTACTGTGACTTTCTGACTTGCACTGTCTCCGTGGATGGTGAGGAAGGGGTTGGTGGTAGCCGAGTGAAGTGGGGGCGCCTGAGTACCTGCAAGAAGGTTGTTGATGGGGATCTGCGCTGGGCCAGGGATCTGCAGCTGCTGCAGTTCCGGTGGGTGGTGCTGCTGGTGGTGCTGCTGCATCAGTTGATACAGAAAGGCTTGGTGTTGTTCCTAAAGCAAAAGCACGGGAGGAAATGAGTGACCAGCCACAGAATTCAGCAGTTTCTCTCTTTCCTTTAACAGTAGATATTTAAATGATGGAAGTCAATTCACACTATTTAAGGAAATCAAGAACACTGTTTCAAAATAAAAGTAAAAAGGCACCAAAAAAAAAAAAAAAACAAGAATCTGATCTGAAAAACAAGCTGAACTAGATCATCTCCACCTGCTGTAAAGCGTCACTATCGCCAGTCAAAGATTTATTCTCAAAACGCAGATGCATGTTTGCCTTATGACAGAAACTCTTAGCTACATACAGTTTGCCCAGAAAGGAACAAACTCCACCCCTCAACCTTGACTAATGAAAACAGGAGGAGCATTAAAACCCCTGAGTCCTCGTGGTATGAGCAATAATTTGTGCTGAAATTTCGCTAACCATGTTTTAGAAATGATACGCTATTATTATTATTATTAGAGACCCAAATAGACTGAGTTTCAGTACTTTCTACTAAAATGAAGCAAGAGATAAGAAAATGACATCACATGTTAGTATAAACAATTTATATATAATCTATTTTTACAGTGTCAGTAAAAATGATCTAGTCAAAACAAGTATTTTCAATACCTATTTTTACTATAGCAAGTAAATTTTTTTTTCTTTTTAAGAGAGAGGGACAGTGAGATCATGTGGCTTTCGTTGCTCTGAGACTTCATTGTGTATGTGGTGCTGGGGTTTGAACTCACGTACTCGCACATGCCAGGCAAGCATTGTAACTGCTAAGCCACCTCCAGCCCCAACAAAGTACATATTTTTAAAAGAAATTATGGACCAAATCTGTCTAGCACCCTCTATTAATTGATTAATGCATTCTCCACAAAGCATAACCAAATGAAATATGCTAGAGACAGGGCTGGAGAAAAGCCACACAACTTGGCCAATTTGGCTTCATTTTATGTTCATAACCACAGCGCCAACACTGCTCTGCACTTGACCCTTGCACCCCCACGGGCATCTCAGTTAAGCCTTTCGCCCTTCTCCAGGATACAGATTTCTCAGCTTTTCTTTCCTCTAACCATGAACACCCTATGTATCTCATTCATTCTACTAATAATTTTACTTCTTTCTTTTTTTAAGATAGGGGAGGGAAAGAAAGGGAGAAGGATCAATTTTATTTTTTATCTGGTTTTTGTTTCTCTGACACTTAGTTGTGTCTGTGGTGCAGGGAACTGAACCCAGGTCAATGCAAGTGCTCTAACTGCTGAGCACCACTCCAGCCCCATTTTACTTCTAATTAAGAATCCAAAGCCAGGTGCAGCTGCACACACCTGTAATCCCAGCAACTCAAGAGCCTGAAGCAGATACAAAAGTGGGGGGAGGGCTGGGGATGTAGCTCAAAGGTAGAGAGCACCTGGGTTCAACCCCCAGTACACACACACTAAAAAGCCCAGGCACATTACATGCTGGGAGTATAGCTCAGTGGTAAAGTGCTTGTTTGCATGTGTGAGACACTGGGTTTGAGCCCCAGCACTGCAAAGAAAGAAAAAAAGAAAAAAAACCGGAGACATTAAAACCAGAATTTCCTTGGCTTCTTTTCACAAGTGGCCAGGGTGGCTCCACCTGCCCTGCTATTCCAGTGAGGGGCTTTCTCTTCTCCTAAGAACTCTGCTGCTCTACTAGGATCCTCCCTCTCCTACACCAGGAACTATCCCTTGAACACACACAGACTGTAATTTCAAAATGAATACAAACGGCCCCCTTCCACCATGTGTTTTGGTGTCTTGCGTTACAGTCCATCTTCAGTTTTATCCCTATTTTCTTCTGAACTACGTGAGATTTTTTACTCCTATTACATGAAAACTGCCTTTGACAAAAACCTCCAAGCAACCAGCCCAATAGTCGGTTCTTTTTCTTTGTTTTGGTACCGAGGATTGCTTTACCACTGAGCGACATCCCCAGCCCTTTTTATTTTTGAGACAGGGTGTCAACCAAGTTGCCCAGCCTGGCCTCAAACTGGCAATCCTCCTGCTTCAGCCTTCAGAGTTGCTGGGATCTCAAGTGCACACCACCACACCTGGTTCTTTCCCTGTATTCATATCATCTCTAGATTACTTACACCTAATACACTGTAAACAGTTGTTGTAGTGCACTGTCTAGGGAATAACGACAAGGGAAAAAGTCTATACACATTCAGTACAGATGCAGCATTTTGAGTGGTTTTTTAATCTGTAGATGACTGAATCCACAATGGAGAACCCTCAGAAATAAAGAACAAACTCACGACTAATGAAATCTGGGCTTTTTCTCCAAAAGTGGTTTCTTTCTGTTCTTCCAAGTCTCTGTAAAAGTCAAAATCCAATTCTTCGGGATTCTTCTTTATCTTTTGTCATCAAAATATCCCATAATTCCACAATCTTTTACCACACAGACCACAATAGTTTAAGCCATCAAGACCTCCTGCCTGAACTAGTCCGGCACTGCAGCCACTCCTGTTTCATCTTTTGCTCCCAACTCCCTTCCCAAGACACAGACTGTTCTCCATACAGCAGCTAAACTAACCCTTTAATATAAATGATGCCGGGCATGGTGGTGCACACCTATAATGCCAGTGTCTCAGGGAGGTGAGGCAGGAGAGCAGCAAGTTCAAGGCCAGCCTCAGAAAATAAAAAGGACTGGGGATGTAGTTCAGTGGTTAGGCACCCCTGGGTTCGATCTTCAGTACCACATAAGTATCACATAATTATTGGGTTCAAAACTGTTAATTCTTAAATCTAAACTGTGAATATACAAAACAAGTTAGACAAAACTGGGGTACTTATTAAAGCTAAGTGAAAGAAGAATACAAAGCTTCAATACACTCACGCTATTCTCCACTTCCGGTACACATGAAAGTTACCAAACTACTAAGGTTCTATTTTTTAAAATCACCAATGGCCAAGAATGGTGGTACATGCCTGTAATCCCAGCTACTTGGGAGGCAGGAGGACTGCAAGCTTGATATTAGTATGTGCAACTTAACAAGACTAGGGTCTCAGAGTAATTTATTTAATTTTTTAAGAGGAGGGGGAAGAATCGGTTTTGTTTTTTTTTTTATCTGGCCTTCCTTTCTCAGACACTTGGTTGTGTATGTGGTGCTGGGGTTTGAACTCAGGTCCTGTGCATGCCAGGCAAGCGCTCTAACCAAAGCCACTCACTGCTCCAGCCCCCTCAAAATAAATTCTTAAAAAAGGGCTGGGGATCTGGCTCAGTGGTAGAACACTGAACACACATGCAAGGCCCTGGGTTCAATCCCCAGTTGCCCCTTCTCCCAGCAAAATCACCAATGCCTTTCTATCACACTTCAGAAAAAATCTAAATTTCCTGCAACTGCCAAAAAAAGTAGCATTATGATTTCTCGACAGCTCCTACCTCCCTTATCTCTTCTCTGCTCCAGCCCAACTCTCAACTGCACTCAAACTGTGTTCCGGAACATAACACATGACAGGTATTTCACAACTGCTTCTGCCTTTAACGCACCTTCTCCCTCCCCAAAGTCAAAAGGGCATGCTCCTTTGACTTATTCAGGTTTGCGCTCAAAGGTCACTCCCCCAACAGAGGCTGCAGCGGCCAGTCTTAAAAAGCTCCTCACTGGGGCCAGGGATGTAGCTTGCCTAGTATGAGGGAGGCTCTGGGATGGATCCCCAGAGCCACATACACACATAAAATAGGCAGGTAGACAGATCAATAAAATGGCCCCATCTCATTATTCTCGGCATTTATCACTACAAAAAAAGCACATATTTACATATCTCCCATACCAAAATGAAATTCCATAAAAGAATAAACTCCTGTCTTAATTCATCATAGCCCACAAGAAGTCATGATAGATGGGCTTTCTCCCGACCCAGGTGGGGGTGGGTGGCTACTGGGTATTGAATCCAGGGGTGCTTTGCCACCTCCATACAGCCCTAACCCTTTTAAAAAAATTTTTTTGAACCTGTGACCCTCCTCAGTCAGCTTCCTGAGTTGCTGGGATTATAGGCATGCACCACTGAACCTGGCCCATGAGACATGCTCTAGTATCTGTAAACTAATGACTGAAAGTAACATCATCCCAGGTATACCAACTATATGAAAAGGCAGACAAATTTTTTTGGATTATGTATTCAATAATATTTCATAAAAGAGTAATGAATACCCACCTTAAATATTTACTATAGTTTAGAACACTTGTTCTAATAAAAATCAAATGTTATCAAAAAAAAAGAACTTACTGGTGTGAGCTGTTGAGAATTTAACAACTGCTGAAATTGCTGTTGATGAATTAGTATTTGTCTTTGCTGGTCAGAAAGTAATCCTAGTCCTGAGGCACTGAAAAATGATTAAAAGTCTTACTTTCTACTATATACTTCTAATGTCTTTTTAAAAATGTAAAATTTTCAAATACTTAAGTTAATAAATTTTTAACCATAACTTTTTCAAAAATCATGTATAAATTAGTTTTCTTTCTGTAACGCATGTATATAGCTAAATAAGAATTCACATTGCCAAGAAGTGTTTTGTTTTTATTTTTATTATAAATCAAATAGGCACGAACTTGTTTTAAGGAATAGAAATTTACATGTGTTTGTGACAAAGCACATGTAACATTTTTGATTATTCAAACATAGCTTAACCCCACACTACAGTGACACACATTTAAAACAAAGAATCCACATCATTTGGGGGGAGGTCAGGGTGGAGGAGGGTTGCTGGGGATCAAACTCAGGGTGGGCCTCAGGCATGTTAGGCAAGCACTCTACCACTGAACCACATCCCAGACCTTAACATATCCTTTATTTAATGGTCAGTAAAGTTAAGCATCAATGGGGGGAGGGGGGAAGCCAGAACAAACAGCTTACTAGTACCCACTGCAAATGTGTTTAAAATTACTCGCCCAAAATATGTTTAATAAGAACATAGCTTTACTACCCTTATTTTGAAAAAAACATTCAAATGAAGTTCTAGTACAATGAAACTAGTAAGTCTTACTTCCTGGAAATCCAAGATAAATATTTATCCTTAATCTTATATTAAAATCTTTCATTTTGTTAACTTTCTAGTCAAAGTGTTGAATTTTAAGAAACCAGTATCAGTAGTGATAGCCAATATACTATTACTTTCTTCAGAACTTATGTTACACACGAATGCAATTATCAGGGAATGAGGAAATTTAAGATTTAAAAACATACCACAGATCAAGACTGAAATTTTCAAAACAGAACATACTGAGCATTTTGTTATGAAAACTCATTTTAATTGGAATTACATAAATTTAAAAAAGAAATATGCTCTAAGTATTATATAGTTAGTTTAAAATTTTTGGTAGATGGACTTACAGTTATCTACAAGGAACACACTGCAAGTTCCAATCTAAAGTGTGGACAACACTGATACTTTGTTGTACTAAAAAAACTCAAAATATATTTAAGTTTCTTACCTGTTAGTCAGTGTAGCTGGCATAGGATGTGTTGCGTTAGGTGGTACTGTTGTGTGGGTCAGGGGGGTAGGGTTCTGGGATATTGTCACGGGGGTCTGAATAACCCCATTTAAAGCTCCTACAATGCCATTAATTGCCAACTGGTTCCCTGGCAATGCGCTAATTATTCCACCCACTGCAGACACAGCAGGAATGGTGGATGTCACAGTCTGCATCCCACTAGCTAGTGCCCCTACAGTCACACCATTGACCTGTTGAACTCCACTAACTCCTGAGCCTTGTTGAGCTGGACTCTGCCCAGCAGGAGGAGGAGTAGAAAGAGCCGATGAACTGCTGGTGCTCTGTCCACTGGAGGTTAAGTCCTAATGCAAGAAAAATTAAACTTAAGAGCACAGCACAACTGTTTAAAATAATTTTAAACCATTTAATGTAACACATTACTGTTCACAAGCAAAACACACAAATGACTATAACCACACAAAAATTACCTGATTTAATACAGGAAGTGAATTATCAGGTAAAAAGCTGTTTCCTATATGAGGGCTTTTACTGCTATTCAAGGAATCAGTAGTAGGAGCTAGAATAATAAAAGACAAGACAAAAACGAAACACTTATTTGCCCTGTTAAATCATATTACATGTAAGACTGAAGGCTTATTTAAAAGTTTATACTGAAGTCCAATACTAACATTTGAATGTTATTAAAACTTGCTATCCCTATGACCAGTTTAAATAGAAAAAAATAACCCACAAAACTGTATCTCTATTAACACTGTAGCTTTAAATCAATAATGAGATCATTACACAACTTAAACAAATGTCATCATTAAACTATGTATGAAGAAGTGAAAGCAGTCAGTCACTGGGCATGGTGGTGCATGACTACAATCCCAACAACTCAGGAAGCTGAGGCAGGCGAATCACAAGTTCAAGGCCAACCTCAGCAACTTACAAAGAACCTATCTCAAAATAAATAAAAAGACCTTTGGGATGCAGCTCAGTGGTAGGAATGTCCCTGGGTTCAATATCCATTACTGGGAGTATCAAAGGGGCGGGTGGAAGGGGGGGTGGGGAGTGAGAGCATATTCAAGTCAAGCACTTAACAGGATTCTCTATGCCCTTCAAAAATAACCCATCATGGGGCTGGAGTGGTGGCTCAGCGGTTAAAGGCATTTGTCCTGCATGCATGAGTACACAGGTTCCAACCCCAGCACCACGTACACAACGTAGTCTTGGGATAAGGAAAGCTGCATGAAAAACCAAATAAAAATTGTCTGTCTCTCTCTCTCACTGTCCCTCTCTCTTTAAAAAAAAATCATTTTCTACATTCTTCATATGATCTGGTGAGCAATCATCACTCATTAATTATGCAAATGACATACCCTATTTTCCTCAGATACAAAATATTTTCATACTTACCAGTCTGTGCTGAAAATACATGTATCTGATGAGATGGACTAGGATTTGTTGTTATTGTCGGAAAAGGCACTGAAAGTTGTGCATTCAGTAACTGAAGACGCTCCTTTTTGGCAGTCAAGTTTTTAATTTGTTCCTCTAATCTTCGATTTTCAACTTGAAGTTGGTGTAATGACTTCAGCATTCCTAAAACTAGCAAATATTCAGATGGTTTTTAAATAAAGATAAGTTCACACCCACGGTATATCATGGACACAACATCAATAAGTTTAGAAATAAAATAGAAATGCAAAAATTTTGTAAAATATTTCTAAATAAGGCATATTTTAAAATTTATATATAGATAAAAATGTCATGTTTATGTTTGGATGCACATAAGCATAAGGGGACACTGTTCCTTATACCATCTAGAAACTTTGTTGCCACATACCAAAAACCCCTCAAGTTCAGATCATTTCTATTCTCAAAGAGAACTGATGATAGTTTATTTTCCTCAAAATAAAAAGCTCTATTAAAACTTCAAAGTGCATTCCTTAAATTTTTCATGAACATCACATTCACAATAGGAAAGGGGCACACCTTGTTTGTTGTTCATTTTAAACTATGCGTGCTGTGGACTTACTGCAGTACTTGCTTAGCATACACAAGGCCTTGGGTTCAATCCCCAGCATTCACAGCACATGGGGGGGAGGGAGGTAAGCACACCTTCAGATACCTGGGCAGGAAGCCTCTAATCCCAGCTGCTCAGCATGTTGCTACACAAGTCCTCCAGCAGGGAGCGCTGTGTGCACCCCTGCCACCTCTTTCCTCCCAGAGAAAGGTACATGAACTGTCTGGCCCCATCATCTCAGATAATTCATCAATTCCTTCCCAATCTCAGAGTTCCTAACTGACAACACAGATTGCTGTTAGGCTCTGGTGATGGACACTTTAAAAACTCTTACGTATTTAAAAGTTGTGTTTGTTTAACATGACCTCAGGGCTTTCAAAGGACACAACTCTACTGGTACAGACATAGGTGGTCATTTCTCAAGGATTTAACTTTTATCCCTTCTCTTCAGGATCCCACAAAGAAACCCTTAGTTTGCCCAAATGAGATGCAATAAGACTAAGCTAAACCTGTTCTTCAGAGATCATGTTTAAAGGATGAATGAATTTCCTCACACTTAGCATTTTTTGGTCAGGGCACCATTCATAAAAATGCCTATTTATGGCCCTTGGCTCATTAGCAATAAAAAAGTTTTTTTCTAATAATTTAATATGATAAACAACGTTTAGTAATTATATAATACTGTATGGATACATGTATTTATTATAATTTAGTGATCAGTATTCTACACTGTAAAATTAAGAAAATAACTGGCCATTCTTTGCTACATGAATTTTTAAAGAAATTCTCCAGAAACGAGCAAGTGTTTATCAAACAATTGAATTTACACAAGAAAACGCTAATTTTAAAAAAAATTTTTAGAGTGAGAGACAAAGGATCAATTTTATTTAGTTTTCCTGACACTTAGTTGTGTAGTTCAAATCTGAGTCCTTGTGCATGCCAGGCAAGCACCATGCTGCTGAGCCACTGTTTCAGCCCTGAACTAATTTATTTTTATAAACTGGTAAGAACAAAGTATGATGGAGAAATAAAACAATAATGTTATAATAATTATAAAAGTAATCATTTGGGGCTGGAGCGGTGGTTCAGTGGTTGCCTAGTATGCACAAGGGCCCAGGTTTAGAACCCAACACCACATATACAACTAAATGTCAGAGAAACAAAGGCCAGATGAACAAATAGTTAACTCTCTTTCTCTCATAAAAAAAAAATAACCTGTCAACAGAAAGTGTTTTTATGTGAGCCAAGCAGTGTTGTTTTTTGTTTTTTTGTTTTGTTTTTTTAAGAGAGGGACATTGAGGGAAATAGCAATTTTATTTAGTTTTTCAGGTGGCTTTCATTGCTTGATGTTTTCTTGTGGTGCTGGGGTTCCCCATGTCCTTGCACATGCCAGGCCAAGCGCCAGAACCTCTAAACCACTGCTCCAGCCCTCAAATCAAGCAGCTGAAGGTAGGATTCAAGTCAAAGTGGTAGAATCTATTAAACTAATACATTATACTTTCTGACTATATTATGTAAAATGTGTATCATAATTTCATTATTAGTCTGGATAAAAAGTGGCTTCTGCATCCATTTGCCTATCTGCTCATCCATCCATTCATCTTTATTTACAGAGAAGAAAATGAATACTTACTGTCACTAGGAGTACCCTGTTCTAATAAAAACTGTTGTCCTTCACTCCACTGCCTCTCCAAAAGCTGTTCTATGCTGGCTGCTACTGGAGGAAGATTTTCCAAACTGCTGTTGCCTGGTTGATCATATCGAATCTGTAAGCTGCTTACAGGGGATCTGTTGAAAACATTAATTCCCAAATTAAAAAGAAGGGAAATGCTTTTAAGAGGAATACATTAAATTTCTTACCTTATGCTGACCCCCTTTCCCTGTACAAGTTTTCTGAGACCAGGCTGCCTACACCAGAGTTTCAGGTTCCTGGATTTATAAAACAATACTCTACCCTAAAAATGAGTATTATTCTTTCTCCTTGAATTATAAAATCAAAGGAATAGCTGACCATACTACATAAATTAAAAACACCAGAAAATATAAACACGCCACTGATAAATCTCTGAAATAGACTGCAAAAGAGAACTTTTATGGCTTTAGAATACGAATAGGGAAAAGACAAGATCAGAAAGACTTTTAACCTAAAAAGAGTTCTACTATTCAGCCTTAATGTACATGACAAAAGAGCAAGGTCATACAATTATTATGCTGTGGAAAGCATTTGAATTTACAACCAACAAAATCTCAATCCAATATCAGTGAAAAGAAAATTTTAACAATTTTCAAGCAGTTTTTTATTATGATTCAAAATTACCTATTTTCAGTAACATAAGGAACATAAGCCTAAAGTTTTTTTATTTGGGGGGGAGTTTACTGGAGACTGAATCCATTGGTGCTCAACCACTGAGCTATAACCCCAGTATTTTTTTTTTCCTGAGAGAGAATCAATTTCATTTAGTTTTTCATGTAGCTTTCATTGTTCTGACACTCTATTGTGTACATGGTGCTGTGGTTGGAACCCACGTCCTTACTCATGCCAAACATGCGCTATAACCGCTGAGCCACCACACCAGCCCAACCCCAGTAACTTTTAATTTTGAGACACGGTCTTGCTAAGTGGCTTAGAGACTAAGTTGCTGAGGCTGACTTTGAACTTGCAATCCTCCTGCCTCAGTTTCCCAAGCCACTGTTATACCACACCCAGCTAACTCTAAACAATTTTTTATTCCATTATACAAATATTTCTAAAATGTCTTAGATCTCTAATTTAAATCGTAACTACTTAACCTTTCCAAAACAAGTACTATTTGTATTAAGATGAACACGCAACGTTCTCTTGTCCACTTTTTGTTCTGCATTAGTAGATGGGGCCACTTTTGATCTCCAGCCTCCATTCTACCACAACAGTAAAAAAAAAAAAAAAGCTTTAGAGTTTCCAAAGTATTTCTACATAATTAACTCATGATCTTCAGAACAACCTAGTGAGAAGTAATAACCTGGGATTTTGGCTCCATTTTCAAGTAAGGAAACAAGATTGGGCTTTGTGGCTTGCCCAAAGACACACTACTGGTAAATGACAAAGCTCTGCTACAATTCAGGTCTTCTAACAAACCCACTAGGGTCCTTGCCACAGTTTTAATATGCTTCTCTACAAAATCCCTTAAAATAAGTTCAACAAATCTTTCTATTCTATATGGAAACATCATGTGCTAATAAACACAGTTGGTCATCCCTCTCCAAATACTATATTATGCCAGGATAATCTAGGTTATCACATTTTAAGCTAATTCACATACACCCCACTCCTATACTAGTGGCTGAACTCAGGGACACTTAACTAATAACTTACATTCCCAACTACCCACCCACTTTTTCAAACTTAAGATCCTCATACCTCAGCCTCCTGAGCAGCTGAGCTTAATTTTTAAAAGGTATTAACTTTATATAAGTTGGAAATATATACTAAAAATAATAGCATTTGTTAAGTCCCACAAAAAATAAAGATAATAATGCCAAGGTAAATAGCGCTAACAGAATATGAATAATTCTGGGTAACTTGTATGATATTTAAAGTTTAAAAAACAGGTATAAAGAATGTTTCCTTCACTAAAACATGAGCAAAAATACATTAACTTTCTTCTTTGAAAAGAAAATACAACAATATAGGAGTACTTACAAACCAGTGAGATAATTTTTTCACTTGTTTATTTCAGATTCCTGGTTTCCAAAGAAGGGATATTTAGTTTTCTGTACAGTTCAATCAGGCAAAAGGCACTACTAGATGTACCATTTTAAAAAACAGAAAAATCAGGAGTTATCTGACTAGCATCTACACTGATAAAGATGTTCCTTTAGACATTCCCCAACTATATCAGCAGCCCTACTACTCATCATTTGTCGGCATATAAAATTTTTCAGTGATGCTAGATAGGGACTGAATAAAAATTTCAGTTTTTAATAGAATTTCTCCCATACATGAAGACCCTAGAATGAGTTTTTATCCTCTGCTTTTTTCAATCTAATGTCTGAAGCGAAGTTTACAAAATAATAAAACAAACTAGAAGAAAGCACAGAAGCTGAAGAAGTAATAAAATGAAAAGAATAAAATAAAGATATGCATCACACTAAAGTTTCATTCTCTCCTACAAACTGATATGTTAACTTCTTACCATCATTCCCCTCGGTAAGAGAATTAAGAACAGAATGAGTACATATCCCATAACTTACATTTAATATGATGTTACATATTAATAAATGGTACCCAAATGCTGTCATATATCTAGGAGAATTTCTCAAAGCATTTAATACACTTTCTATATTCTGCTTCGAACAACTTATGAACCAGAGGGATTTAAAAAACCTACCAAAAGAATTCCATTTGCCAGAAAAGGAATTAGAGACTGCCCACTAGAGTTAAAACTGAACCCCAGGGGCTGGAGTGGTGGCTCAGTGGTTGGAGCACTTGCCTGGAATGTGCGAAACCTGGGTTGAAACCCCAGCCCAGCAACACATGCACAACTTAAGTGTTTAAGAAACAAAGGCCAGAAGAATGAATAAATAAAGTTGATTCTCTTTAAAAAAAAAAAACTGAAATCCAAAGTTTTAAGTCTGCACTTTGTAGCTTTTAGACATCCCAAGACTATTTCATGAACAAAAATAGTCACCCAAATCAGTACCTGAATAGTAGCAGCAGCTAAATATACAAATGATATAAACAATAATTCAAACTGATTGGAGAACCTAGGAAAACAAATATTCCTTTTAGCGCAGAAATCTAATTGTGTGTTTAGATTAATGTTGAGATTAATTTAGAATCATTTTTCTTGACTGTCTATACATGTGTCCTATCTACAAAGTGCTTTTATGATCTCACAAATGTTCACTCTACTGACAGGAGATAACAAATTTCCAAATCTTGGAGTGTTTCCTTTGCAGAAATGCATGGCACCATAAATAGTGCTTACCGTGGTGAGAGACTTCCTCTGGGTGAGCTTCCTCTGCCAACTAGGCTGCGGCTATTGTCTCCAAGATCTTGATCTGCAGTGCAAATATTTCAGAGCTGATAAAGTGACTCTCTCACTAGATAAGAGGTTTTAAGCGCTTGCCCTGAATTTTTCCTAAAATACACATCAAACCTTTACCACTATCTTTCTGTTACTACTGTGAAAGTACAAAACCTAGCATATAACCTAGTAGTTTAGAACTACTGAACTGTGGCATGTAAAGTGTTGTCCCTACATGGTTTTGTGGGTGTAGAAGGCCATGGATTATGTTCTGTTCTTTCATTCCTTTCAGTTTTACAGCACAGAAGCGTGGTTTGAATTTGCAGAACCCTCCCCTCAGACACTTTTAATTTCTACGGTTAAAGTAATGAATCACAGCTGTGGACAGCTAATCTGTATGCTTATCACAGCAAATCCTTATGCTTTGTATTATTTAACACTTTGCATTCCAAGACAAGTCATATCCCATTTTATATCTTGTACCAGACTAAAATTATGTTACATGAATCTTTACACTACGGATAAAAATCACATAATGCTGAATTTCCAAACTGACAAAACAAGTGGAAACCCAGAATTCTATATTTAAAAGAAAATAATTTTTAACTCTTCTAAATACTATATAGGTTATAACAGAATAGCTATGCTTGAAAAGTAACTTACTATTCCTCTGCAGTTAGCCCCCTTATAAAATAACCCCAAATGGTCTCTTTCAAGGTTGTCCTCCCTATTCTGAGTCAGGTAACCTCTGACCCTTGAAGGGTAAAGACATGACTGATCCATTCTTGGTGAACTGCTAAACCTATTCCCTTCCCCCAAACAAGCATGACTACTTGGACATGTCAACAAATCCTTAAGGGTAGAATGAAACAAAGCAAATCCAGTGGCTCATTAAAACAGTGCAAGAGGCAAATGCTGCAAAATGTCAACTGGTAAAAATTCACAGGATTACTAAACACTGCAGAAATTCTCTAACAGGATTTTTTTTTGAAACAAGTTTGTGTAATGCAATTTCATGAATTATGCAAATAAAGGTCTAGGCTATTCACAGAAAGGCCTAGTGTTATGTTACTTTCATTGCATAGAACTGAGGACTGAACACATCAATCAAAAGTCACAGGAGACTTTGTTGCATTCCTGCCTGCTGATGGCTCTGCTTAAACATTTACATTTCAGACAGTTAAAATAAAAAAAAAAAAAGACATCACTATTTTGCAGCACAGCACCATTTGCTGCCAAAGGTGGTTCTTTGGGGTAAAAACAAAACACAACACAACACAATCCTCTATTAACCACACCTCTAGACTTTTTCAAAGAAAATAAACCAACAGGAGTGGGAGAGATTTTATTGTGGAGAGAAGTTAGAATTTAATTCTTGAAGCCTTACCTGTTTGATTGTTTTCAGACTGAGCTATGAGAGCTGCCATTGATGGATTTGGATTTAATCTATTGCCATACATATGAGATGGTGCCTGACTAAGAGAAGATCCAGATAGGGTATTGGCCTAAATGAAAAGAAGTACATTGATAAGTAAATTATATTTGAAATATCTTGATGTTTTTTTTCCTCCTTCTAGACCTAGTGACTATCTCTTCAACTTCAGAATATAAGCAGAAATTTCTGACTTTCTGAAAAGCCAAGTTCATTCTTGTTTCACCATTCTAACACATCAATTTTTTTTTTTAAAGAAACAGGGACAGTGAGAGAGAGAGAGAGAGAGAGAAACAACTTTATTTAGTTTTTCATGTGGCCTTTGTTGCTACAACACTCAGTTGTGTACGTGGTGCTGGGGTTCGACCTCCGGTCCTCGAGCATTCTAGGCAAGCACCGTAACCACTGAGCCATCGTTCCAGCCCCAAACACATCCATTTTTGAAAAGTTAAATAACTACACATTAAAAAAAAAAAAAATGGCCCTAGTCAACGCTAAAGCCCAGCGGTATGGTAACCATGTGGGAATACAACTCATTATTTAATCTTATTAAATCATTACAAAATAAAAGCTGGCAGACAACAGACGCCTATCAAGTGTGTCAGCCGCTTACGCCACCAGCTAGCTAAGGGGGCCAAAGGCCCAACTTCCATCTGCAGTACTTTAACACGGAGACGTATTTCCATTGCTTAACTCTGCCATTAGTAAAACCTGCACACTGTTCTGTTACTTCCTATTTTGGTAGACTTGGAAGCCTGCTGCTTTTTCTGTTTTGTTTTGTTTTTATTTTAAAAGAAAGCAAACAGGCATCACAAGTATGTTTTCTATACAATGCAGGGCTCAACGAATCACAGCTTTGCCCTGACCCCTTATAAGGCACTGTCTTTTTGGCAGGAAGCCAGCTCCACTAACTGAAGAGCGCGTCCAAAGTTTGTAATTCATTCATGTTGCTAACCACAATTCTGAAGGCCTCTACTGGGACCTGTGCCAAACAAGTGAAAATGAACCCTTAAAACAGATGAAGCCAAGGAGGCTGGCCAAAGTATTGCATAATCCAATGTCATAAAAATGCCTTCTCTGATGTGCACATTCTCTCCCACTTTCCATGAGTATCATAAACTTAAAAATGTGGCATTTTGGAAGCAATTCTCTTGTAGACAAAATACTGTTACCTACAGAAGGCTATTACTGACCAGAAATAATTTTCAGAATTAACAGAACTACAAATTCTAAGTAAACTTTATTCTTTTTCATGAAATAAATTTAAGCTTTTATAAAATGAAATATTGTGTAGTTATTTCAGAATGCAACTTGTGAAAACAGTTTCAAAGAACTGAAGCACTTCTCACATAAAGAAGCTGTGTGGCACATTTTGACAAGTACGAATAGCACACAAGAGACGACAAGCACAGCGGTTGTAAGAAGCAAACTGCTATAGAGAATAAACTATTTCTGGACAGACTCATATCTTAGCCTTCAGCCAACTTACTAAGCATGAAAAATGCACTTTCACAATTCACAGGAACAGTTCAGGATGCAGATCCCTGTCCTGCTTTTTACTGTTTCAAAGGGTACATTTTATAGCCCACACTTTAATGGTAAATTCAATGTCAATTCCTGGGCTTAATTTTTCCTCTTTATTAACTATATTCATATAGAGTCAATATATTTGTATTATAAAGTAAGTCATCAGTGAGAGGTGAGTAAAAATTTCAACCTAAAGATCTTATGGAGACTTACCATGCATTTAGTACTATAGGAATCATAAAATGCACAATTTTTAAATTAGGATACTTCAAGGCATTTTCTTCTCTGAAAGTAGTCTTACCTGGTAATCTCAGCTACCCGTAACTGAGAAAAAGAAAAACCAACAGAAAAGCTAGATTTCACCAGTCTAATGGATTATTAAAGTCTCAATTACCTAATACTTTAAAATGCCTTGCATGGGGCTGGAGTGGTGGCTCGGCAGTTACGGCGCTTTCCCGGCATGCCAAGTACGCAGGTTCAAACCCCAGCACCCACGTACACAACTAAGTGTCAGAGCAATGAAAGTCAAGTGAAAAACTCAACAAAAAACTGATTCTCTCTCTCACCGTCCTTCCCTCTTAAAAAAAAAAAAGGCTTGCATAGAGCCAATTTACTCTTGCTCTAGACAAAATTTTTAAAAAATCAAACATAACAGATTAGAAGTTGAAAATTAAAAGGAAGAAAAAAAGTAGTATCTTAAGACAGTTTGGTGGCAAGTGACAGCAAGGAGAGAGAGTAAGGGAAGGATGAGAGCATGTTACAGTACTAGTGGGCTGGTCCTGAAAGAACACGCACCTCCACAAGCCTTAGATCCGCAAAGCAAGGGAACCGTCCCTGCGTTCAAAACGTTCTCAGCATTCTGATTCTCCTTTTCAATGCAATCATCTACGTTATGTATTGGTTAAATCACAACAAAAAATTTCCCAAGTGGCATACCTTTAGTCCCAATTGTCAATCCCATGAGGTGCCTTAGTCTCCTAATAAGACACACTCTTTTTTAGAACGATTCCTCCTCTACCAAAGGATTCACATCAATTTCACAGGATGGCACTTTCTTAATCTAGTTTCCAAATTATCTTAAATTTCCCTATAATCTATTAGGCCCACTAAGATCAAAACAAAGCAGTGCAGCATAACTTCTGTGAACAACGACCATCACAGAGAATAATGTAAACTAGAGTGTCTAAAGTATTCTAAAGCAGGAACAGTTATTTTTAAAAGATAGCTGGCAAAAGATGATGTTGATGATAGTGATAAGACTAAAATGAGAATACTACCTAAATGACCAATTAAATTATCAGCATGACTAAAAAACAAAAATAGCTGATAGGTATTTTTCCTTTAAAAATTTTAATTTTAAATTTAAACAAGAAATAAAAAATTATTAATTTTACCAGTTTTAGTATATTAAAACATCTAAATCAGCATATTAATTTCTGTTGGAAAGCTCGAGTTATAAATATCATTTCAACGTGGGCAAGAGAGTTTTCAAGGACTCCACTCATGTCTTGTGGCAGCTAAGCCAGTTCTTTGAAAATAATGTTTACCATAGTTAGGGCTAGGAACTCTCGATGACTCTCTCTGTTGGCACCTTCAACTAGAATTCAGCCTCATTATCTTAAGAGAAAAGATCTCACAACTCATAACAGAAAAGGTGGATAAGTGGGAGAGTTGGGAAAAGAAAGACAACTTTAATTACACGTACAGTGTCTGACATTTTGTAAACTCATAAGTACCTTTACTGTAGTAATTGAAACACTAGGATTCAGGGGAACAGAAGGAAGTTCACATTAACCTACGGAAGCAAGGGTTATGAAGCAAAAGGCACTGAAAGCTTTATGTGAAAGAAATCTGGAACAAAGAATAAAGGAAACACTATAAACTACACACTTCTCTACAACATAATTTTGGACATGGATTTTAAAAAGTGAACTGAAAGCAAATTACTAATATACCACCAGTCTGCTTCAGAAGATCTGGTGTAAAGATCAAATTCTTTTTGGAAGGATTTACCTGTCTTGTAACATTTCAATTTTATCTTGCCCAGGTACAGAGAATGGCTAAGGTGGATAGATATTATCCTTGGACCTACTGGTACTATAGCATATAAGTATAATTATTTAGCACACCGGACCCAAAGACCCATAGATTAAAACTAAATTAAATGATTACTGAGATAAATCTAGATCACTTTTAAACAAAATATGTGTACGTACCTGAATTCAAGAAGACTCTTAACAAATTTAGAATAATTTACTGAATGTCTAAAAAAATTGCCAAGTCTTTATGAAGATAGTATTCAAACTCAAAATAAATAAAAGGATAAAATACCCAAACAATAAGAATCATTATTTTCAGCTTGGAATTTGTTAATATTTCAAATGTCTGCTTATGTCCACAGAGATGTGTCAGAGCTCCTGTCCTAAAGCCATAACTTTAACAAACTTCTAAGTACTTGGTTCACCATAAATGAGTTAATTGGGGTGAGGGAGGAGGAGAGGGCAGCAGGGAGAGAGGCAATGTTCGCTCAATTATGCGAGGGCAAGACTTATAAGTGGGTATTATTTTGGGGAGATTACCACCCCCCATCCCTAAAGTTGATAAAAGCAGAATTAAGAAGAATGAATCAGCAAAATTAGGTCTGAAGGGATAGTACCTATGGGGAACTTCACCTTTGGAAAGTACCATATGTAATTCATCAGCTGAGGCAGATTTTAGTGAGCATTTTGAAAAATGCACAATTAACCTGTCAAAAAACATTAAAGTCACATGATTCAAACAAGCTCTAAAATGTATTAGCTTCTTTTTCAAGTTTCCCAATAATATAGTTCACGGCTTTAGAATACATTCTTCCAAAATCTTGTCAGATTCACTAAATATGTGCGTTTTTAAATCTCTAATTCTTATTTATTTAGGTACTAGGGAATTGAAACCAGTGCTGTTTAATCACTGAGCCACATCCCCAGCCCTTTTTTATTTTGAGACAGGGTCTCCTAAGTTGCTTAGCATCTTGCTAAGTTGCTGAGGCTAGCTTTGAATTCTGATCCTCCTGCCTCAGCCTCCCAAGTCACTGGAATTACACGTGCCCCACTAAGCCCAGCTAATTCATATATAAAGAAAAAAAATTTATCAACACTGCATCTGACACAAGCTATATGCCACTTTCCCTTTCCATCTAAATATGGGGCCAATAATAACGGTGTCATAAGTGATTGTGGTTTCTATTTTTCTTTAAAAAAAAAAAAAAAGAATAAAGAGGACAAAGAGATGAAGAATCAACTTTAGTTTTTCATGTGAATTTCGTTGCTCCAACACTCTGTTGTGTATGTGGTGCTGGGTTTTGAACTTGTGTCCTCACACAAGCCAGGCAAGCCCTGTGACCGCTAAGCCACTGCTCCAGCCCCTGATTTCTATTTTTCTTTTAACTTCATTAGATAATACTATTTATTAATCATATCCTGATACTTCAACAAATTTCCAAAATTAGAACCTATTTCTCTGGGCTGGGGCAGTAGCTCAGCAGTGGTGGCACTTGCCTGGCATGAGTGAGGACCTGGGTTCAAACCCCAGCACCACATACACAACAGAGTGTTGGAACAACAAAAGCCACATAAAACTAAAAAACTAAAAAAAATTCTCACTGTCCCTCTCTCTTAAAAAAAAAAGAAAAGAAAAAGAAAACAAAACCTATTTCTCATTATACAGTAATATTATAATATATTATATAATAACATTGCAATGCAAAGTAAGGAATCAAATGTTTTCAAATACGGTTTACATACTATTTGAATTTGAAAACACTGTGTTTAACCAGAAAAGTTTCCAAGAAAAATATGAATGAACATTAGACAGGATTAGAGAACCAATGGAAAGTTTCATCTATGCTCCAGCTCAATTCCAACTTTATACTATGACATATATTCTCATAACGGAACCTATTTCCGTGTCAGCTACCACCAGTAAAGCTTTAATACCCAGCATGTGATGAGAGATGAAACCAAGTGTGAACAACTTTCAGGTCCCGTGAGTAGGCTGACAGTCGAAGCTGTCAGGTTCAATTGCATCACTTCACATTATTCAATGCCCCAAACTGCTCCCTAATTGTAAGGAGCTTAATGTATTCAAAACCATTGTTTAGGCTAATGCTGAAATGCTCCACAACTGAGTTTCCAAAAAGTAGTAGGGGGGATTAAAGTGTAGTTAAATCATCGCTGAACACTCATAATTGGACAACAGGACTATACACAATAACCAACCAATTCTAAGTAGACTTCTAAACTGGTCAATATCTTGTCGATATCTCCCTTATCTTTTGGGGAAAATTAACTTCCTAGGACATTTAACATCTCGAAAAGACCTTGATCCACAGTTCAACCTAACACATCTACATTAGCATGGAATTATGAGTTTTAACAAAAAAAAAAAAAATCATACTATTTTTAATAAAGAATTATTTCTATACAATTTCTTGTCTTACTGGTAAATCAGTCTGTTTCTGTGACAGCTGAAATTAATATCCATTAATTCTAATGACCTTTATGATCTACATTTGAACTTCAAAACAGAACTGTATAGAGGAAAAGTCAAGAACAAAGTATTCCTGTTTTATACAAGAAAAAACTTGAGGCTCACAAAAATTAAAAGACCAATTGAGGTTACAGTAGTGACCACTAAACCTCCTGGAACCTGGATCTTCTGATTCACACAAAATTTTCTATTATTTTTACCTTCCATCACACAAATGGGACATGGTAAAACTCCTAGCTATGCAAAGAACTGCCCCTTAGCAGAGAAGCACATACTCGGAAAACTCATTTTTGTAGTAAAAGAGAGCAGGCTAAAGAGTCGAACTGTCTTGATTACAGGGTTACGTTCACCACTTACCAGATATGCAAATTTGTACTGTTACTTAATCTTTTATCTGATATTGATATTATTAAAAACATTATAAAAAACTTGTTTTGCTCAGAAAGGTAAGCTCCTTAAAATTATAAGTCATTATGAAATTATTTTAAAAGATGAAAATTTCATTCTAATCAACTATGAACGCTCCTTCTCCCTCAGTCAGTTGAATCTGCCTAGGAAACTGAACCATTTTCTCAAATAGAATTAAAGTGTCATTATCAGAGATCACCTAAGAACAAATCAAAGGCTACACATAAGACAATCCCCCCCAACATGTACACACACATGCAGGCATGTGTTTTAGTACTGGAAATAAAATAAGCAAAGTTGATTAAGGTAAATGTGTCACAGAAATCTGCTAAATTACTTTTATAAGTAAAGTAATACCTGTATTCAAAATACCTAAATATCTGAGTTTACTAAATATCATATAAACAAAAACTAAAGTTTTTTAAACTTACATGCTTTTTAAGCCTATATCATTCTTATAATATTAACAAGTTGGACAAGGAACCATGATCATCTACATAAAAACTAAAAAGCAAAACTCGGAATGCAGGATATAATACACTGAAATTATTTTTTCATTATATTCAGTCTGAAATTCTTCCATTAAAGATATCATTCTTCAAACAAAAAAAGTTATATTCTTCCAAAGACAAGAATGAATGCGCAACGGGAAAGCAGTGGAATTTGAAAGGCAAAATGAAAAATTACAGGCATTCCTACGCAAACTAATTTATTTCTCTACTCATGACCCTCCAAGGGAAGACCACATCATTAACAATCACAGACAGGAGTTCTATCTTCTAATAATGTTAAAGAACTACAATTTTAACTACATTACTGATGTTTCATATATAGTAATGTAGGTTTTCTCCTGATTATTTGTGAAAGAATATTCTAAAAAAAGGTACAACATATGAAATAAATGATTTAAGAATTTTAAATGGGATTATCAAACAGTTGTTTAAGATTTTTTTCAAATTTGTGTTGCCAATCATCACATTTCCCTCCTCCCCTATGATTTCACAAGTTACCTTCTTTTTCCCCCAATTAAAAGTCCAAATCAAGTTAGTTATTCTCAGTTTTTAATTTTCATTGGCCTTATTCATTTACCTCCCTCTTTACTTTCCAGGAAAGAGTTCTTGTGACAGCAAATAAGCCAAACAAGAGATCTATCTTACTTAAAGTCGAGGTTAAAAAGAACAAGAATGACCCCCTGGCTTTTCATCCTTACTGGCATCTATCCAGTCACTAAAAACTACTACTTTATTTGGGGCAGAGGAGGGTGGTGACTGGCAAAACATTAACAAAATTCAAATCTCTACTCTCCACTCATACTTTTAAAATTATTTGCTTCCTTATATGTACCCTCTCTTGGTAACTGATAAGATTCCTCAAACTGCATTTTAAATTTGGTAGTTTTCTTTCACCACTTTTCTTATCACATTGCTCTCTTCTTTTAAACCAGCTACCTATAAAGCACACCTAAACAAAGCGCTAAGATATGATTACTGAAACACAGAATTGTACAGTTTGAACACAAACAAGGCCCACATAAGAGTTAAACAAAAATGAAAATTTGCCATTGGGGGAAAATTCAGTTAGCAATTTTAAAAGTCCTATTACTTCCACATAAATATTTTTGTATCCTTTCCCTTTCCCTTGCACATTGCCCAGAAATTTTCACATTTTTTATATTCAACACCATTACTACTGTCTCAGGCAACTAAATGGAAGTAGTTCTGCACTCAGTTCAACAGAGGGGTCAACTTGCCTCAGTTGCCTGGAGACTGATGGTTGCTACAGCAGCACCAGATAAGCTAAACTAAATAAGCTTCAACTCTGAGGCAGAAAGCATTTGCTGCTGGGCAGAAACATAGATGCAGTTGTCTCAGCACATAACATTTGAATATAACTGGATGACCATACTTACAAGAAACCCATTTTACTGAAACATGGAAAGGGAATGAAAAGTAAAGACTTTAACTGGACTGAATCCTGGATTACTTGTAACCATGATTTCTTTGTTTTTTAGTTGAGACACATGTTTAAATAGAACTTTTCCTCTAGCTATAAATTTCTCTTTACCACTACAGTTCCCCAACTCATCTCTCCCTAATGCCAATTCCCAAACCCACAAACATAGTGAATGAGATGAGATTTTTGCTTAAGTTAGGCTGGAATTAACCAGAATAATTAAAACAGACTTTTAGCAAAACAGAAAATGCACAATAAAAATGTTCACATGAGACTTGGTCCAAGGATATAAAGCTATTCCAAGCATATGGTTACACTTAATTAAAAAAGATAAAACTATTTATGAGGGCCACTGTTACTTATCCTTTCACCCTCTGTAACTCCAAACACTTATGGCTATCTCACTTTTCTAGTGAAAATTAAAAAAAAGAAAAAAAAAAAAAAAGAAATCCCCTCCTAAAGTAATTAAACTTCCCTTACTCAGGTTGAGAGCTTCACCAAATGGTTAATTTTCATCTTCAAAGATGATACTTAACCACTGAGCCACATCCCCAGCCCATTTTTGATTTTGAGACAGGATCTTGCTGTCTCAGGCTGGCTTCAAACTTGCAATTCCCCTGCCCCAGTGGTTTTTAAATTTTTATACAACAGATTTTCATATATTATTTGTGATTTTAAAAATTATTTTAAAACCCCACAAAAGTCCAAAATTGGCTTATATTTTCTGTGAACTATGTTTTAAAATAAAAAAATAAAAGCTCCCCTGAAATTGTTATTTTATATCAGCAGGACAAAATTAGAAAACCAAGCAGTGAAAAGAAATAGTAGGTACCCACATAATCTTTTGTACTCTCTCATGAAGATAATGTAAAAAATTTCTATTATTTCATTAACAAATTGAATGGAAAGGGAACAAATCATGCTGAACAAAGTTAGCCAAACCTAGAGAGTCAAGGGTTGAACCTTTTCCCTCGTTGATGGAGGTTACAGCTAAACCCACGCTTGGATATAAGTTAGTCAAACTCATGTTTTGGACCCACCAAGAGGACATAGCAACACATAATCTAGGGAACCATGGACATGTGGGGGAGGGGGGAGTAAAGATGGTGGGGAGATGGAAGAGGAGGAAGGGAGAGGAGGAAAGATCAGGAGGGATCTAGGAAGACAATCAACAATGCAGTATACTCAACCTGCCCCCATCAGAAGTCAAATAATACTTACACAATCATTTAATTTTTGAAAATTCAATGCACACACATACACACATTTATATCCGTTACAGGGACATAATATAAGAATCAAGAGATTGGGATGTGAGCGATGTAGGGATAACTATGGTTTAGGATCAAAAGCATATCATATTATTACTTTATATGCAATTATGATTGTACAACTCCTGAATAAAAGAAAAAACTGAGATACTTCATAAATTCCTATAGAAAGCCCTATTTCAAGTTACACTTACTTTAAAAATAACCCATCTGAACTTGACTTTACAACATTATAATATGTACCTGAGTTGTAACAACAGCAGGGGTTACAGATGATGCAGCTGAGGGGGAGAGAGCTCCCACAGGTTGCAAATGCCCAGAAGACTGCTGTGGTAAATGAGAGCTGGAGACAGGGGTGCTAGATCCTGAGCCAGATACTACATTTGGAAACGAAACTGCTACATCATTGCTGTTATAAATACCTGCAAGAAAAGAAATCTTATTCAAATATTTAACAACTTAGTAGTCAAATCTGTCACAGACATACAAGAGTCATTAATCAATTAGAATACTCACATTTCTTCCTGATCCCTCCCCCAATTAAAAATTTTATTATTGGTGCTAACAAATATTTTTTATTAAATATTTGTCTAAAAGAACAGAAATCATTTTTCATTTGGCAAAACACTTCTGACAAAAGACAGGGACCACATCAGGACGGCTTTTAAGAGTCATAGGAGGGGCTGGAGCGGTGGCTCAGCGGTTTCGGCGCTTGCCTGGCAAGCACGAGGACCCGGGTTCAAACCCCAGCACCACGTACACAACTAAGTGTTGGAGCAGCTAAGGCCATATGAAAAACTAAAGTTGTTTCTCTCTTTCTGTCTCTCTCACTGTCCCTCTCTCTGTAATGCTTTACAATCTAATACTTTTAAAAAAAAAAAAAGAGTCATAGGAGGTTGCTAAGAGCAATGAAAGGTATCTAAAACAGGAGAATAAAGCAATTAATAGTTGCATGACAATCACTCAGGAATCTTTTCAAAAAGCATATGCTGAGGGCTGGAGTGGTGGTTACAGCGCTTGCCTTGCTTGTGCAAGTGTGGGTTCAAACACCAGCACTGTTGGAGCAATGAAGGCCTCATGAAAAACTAAATAAAATTGATTCTCACTGTCCCCCTCTTTTAAAAAAAAAAAAATGCATATGCTGAGATCCCAGAAATGATGATTGAGAAATTCTGAAATGGGAACAGAGCTTGTTCTAAAAAGCTGTAATGTAGAAAATAAAGTAGAATGGAACTAGACTTGAAATTCAGAGACCAACAAAGACTGAAGAGTCCTGATGACTTTCATGTGACACAGCAGTGAGAATAAAAAACAAGATGGATTCTGAAAATATTCAGAAGATAGAGAACAAACTTGACCTTATGGCTGACTGTATGGATGTGTATACAGGGGTGGGGCCAGGGAATGGGGCGTGAATGGGGCGTGAATGGGGCGTGAATGGGTAAGAAGTGGTACTATTCACTTTAGGAGATAAAAGATGACAGGTGACTTGATAAAAGCATTTTCAGTTGCTCCTGGAAGTAAAAGCCAGAAAGAAAAACAGAAGTAAGGACATGGAGGCTATTTATTCTAGAAAAGAGACTGGGAAGAGAAAAGGAGCCTAAGAGGAAACAAATAATTACTGGGCAAAAGCAAGTGTCTTGAAATGGGCAAAGCTGCCCCTTGATGTTTAAAACTGCCCCTTGATGTTTAATAACAAAAAGCCCGTAGACATGGGGACATTAGATGTCTGGAAACATTTTCAGTTGTTGAAACAGGGGAGTGCTACTGGTATCCAGTGGGTAGAGGCTAAGAATGATATACAGGACACTCCCACTACAAAGAATGATCTGGCCCACAGTGTCAAAGAGTATGGAGGCTGAGAAACCTTGGTATAAACCCAACCTCTTCAGAGGGAGGGAAAGAGGATCAAGAGAACTTGGCACTTAAAGAAGAAAATGGGAAAGAATGGTCTAAAGGGCTGCAGTTCAAAATGAAAAAAAAAAAATTTTTTTTTAAAGAAACTATAGTTCTAGAAGGCAACAATAATTACTAAGTTATATTAACAATTCAATTTACTTTGTTCTAAAGAACATAAATATTGCCTGGCATAGTGGCACACACCTGTAGTCCTAGCTACTCAGAAGACTAAGGCAAGAGCATCTCAAGTTTGAGGCCAGCCTGGGGAATTCAGTGAGATCCTGTCATTCATTCACTCACCCATTCATTCATTCATTCATAAATAAACAAACAGGTCTGGCTCAAGGAGATAAATACTGCTCCCAAGTATAAGAGCAAACAGAGGTTTAAAGAAATAAAGTTACTTTCCTGGAGATCTACTATGTGGCAGAATCAGGATTCAAACTCATGCTATCTGATTCTGTAAATGAAACCATTTTCTAATACAATTTTGAGGTTTGAGGTGATCATAGTCTTTGAGACACACCTGTGGGACATAGGACTCCTGTACAGAATGGAACAAAATGGGATGAGCCTGAGATATAGCAGAAAAATGAGGCCAATAAACACAGAAATATAGTAAATTAAAGAAAACTTGGAAACTCAAAAAGACTTTCTTTTGGCCTATACCATGAAAAATTTAACTACCTGCTCCTATGTAGAAATGTGGAAATTTCAAATTCAAAGTCTAGATTTCTAGTTTCCCTGAAGAGCTGTCAACACTGGATGCTAATATTCTGAAACTGCAACAATCTGGCAGGAGCTTCAGGAAGCATATAGATATATTAATCTACCAGAGTTCCCACCATGCCTTATTATCCTTTACTGTGTGTCACTCACCTTTTCACCCATGTATGACACCCCACACCAGGCCTCTGTAAGTACTTGATTTATCACCCAAGCCAAGGAACAAAAATGGCATCACCTAGGCAAAGTTCTCAGTATGATTAAAGGAAGAGGACCAAAGACAGGACCTCAGGAAACATTACCATCTGAAGGGTAGACAAAGAAAAACAAACCACAAAGCACAAACTGAGAAAACACTAAAAAAAATTGAAAAGGGGAACAGGTCAATATACTGGTGATTTAACAAGGCCAGAAAAATAAGTCACTAAATGTGGCAATAAATCTTGGCAAGGTGACTCTTCGAGAAATTTAGTTGTATGGGACAGAAGAGACAACAAACCAGGTGTACTGGTTGGTGCATGCCTATAATCCTAGTGGGGAGGCTGAGGCAGGAGAATTGCAAGTTTGAGGCCAGCCTAAGCAACTTACTGGGACCCTGTCTCAGAAAAAAAATAAATAAAAAGGACTGGGAATGTAGCTCAGTAGTAAAGCACTCCTCGGTTCAATCCCTAGTACCGAAAATCAAAAAACAAAAAAGAAAAGAAAAAACACATCAATGAAATAAGTATTTATAAACTCTTTATTGCAAAAGCATAAACACATACCTGAGAAAAAGATATATATTTTTAAAAGTTGATTACTCCAATTTATTTCACTGAATCAATATTTGTTGGCTTTGTCAAAAAATTTCTGCCTTCAAAGAACTTAAAGAGTCTCAGAGCAGAGGTAATAAGTATTCACAAGCTACAAAGATTCTGAAAAGAAATGCTAATGGGTACATTAAGAAATATGTAGGAGGGCTGGAGGATTGGCTCAGCAGTTAAGCACAAGGAAACAGGTTTGTACCCCCGCATACATGCACAAGTATTGTCCAGCATGCACAAGTGCGCAAGTTCGAAACCCAGCACCATGTACACCGCAAAGTCTCGGAGCAACAAAAGCCACATGAAAAACTAAATAAAAATTGTTTCTCTCTCTCTCAGGAAAAAAAACAAGTACGTAGGAAATAAAGGTTTGTAAATTCAGAAGGAGACAGCTACAGAACTACTGGACATACTTCTCAATGGATCTTAAAAGATAAAATGCTGATTACCTAGTTATTTGATGGCAAAAAGTCTACCCTTTTGCATCACTGTAGATGAAACCCAGGATTGCTGTACCACTGAAATATATCCCCAGTCCTTTTTATTTTTCATGAGACATAGTCTCACTACATTGCCACGGATGGCCTTGAACTTGTCATTGACCTCAGGCTCCCTGTGCCACTGCACCTGGCTGAAAAGCCTACTATACATGGCTTCTCCAATTTATAAAATGAAAAGACAAACTTAAGCTGTAGACAGCTTTCTGATATCAAAACAGAACAAGCTTTTGACTGAGACAAAAATCAGATTCAATATTTGGACCTTCCCAGCTATGGGAAATTAGCCTCCATATTGTTGTTATCTATAAAATGGCAACTGACTTTGAGAATATCTATTTAATATCTAGCAATGCCTAACCCACAGTAACTTTCAACAAATGGTAGCTATGGCTATTTAGTACTTTAATCTCCAATTAAAATATCTCAAACAAATGCAGTATTATAACTGTCAAGTCCTCTAACATCCCTACTATACTTTGAAAGTTGCAATTACTATCACCACATGCAGAGATGTATCACGAATGTATAATATTCAGAAACAGAACTGTGGTGACTGAAGACCTTCGATCTTGAAACTTTAATTCTGTTTTGATACTGTACTAATATGTGATTAAAAGGGAAATTACACAGCTAAATATATAATCCAATGATCACACTTTGATGAAACTGTATGTCACACTCAGGTCTCTACTATAAAATGGAACACATCAAAATTTTCCTTTCCTTTTAAGACAAAATAGCTTAAATTTTTTTTGGAAAATAAAGATTGCTGATTGCCCTCAACTCCCTTACACCTCAGGTATAATTGGTACATCATGAACAGTTAACTAAGAACTCTAGATTTTTACTTACAGGCAAATAATCCTTATTAAATTGTTCTGTATCTGCTTTCTAGTTTACTTCATTGTCTCCATCTTTTACAAGTCCTAATACTATTTTAATCTAAATCAAGGTGACATTCATTCAGTTAAACACAACTGAATCCTACAAGTGCTCAAGCTGAAGCTCTTGGAAAATACTCTGAAAGGCATCTGTTCATGACAGAATAGAAACAAAGACACAATGACACAGTAGATGGCAGTGACAGACCGACTCATATCCATTTATCTACTCTTCCATATTCTATTCTTCCATCCATCTAGGAAATAAATAGCTACTAGGAAACAGTAAGAAACAGGAGAGATGATAAGCTCTGCAGGAATTTACAATTTAATCAGGAAGGTAATCATTAAAACAAATATATGAATATAAATGCCAACACACAGTATGATGAAAGAGAAAAATGTAGTATGAGAGTAAAAAGTTAGGAATTAATGAAGACCTGTCTGAAATGATATACTGTATAGGCCAAGATCTAAAGGTTGGATAGGTATTTACCAGAAAAAGAATAAGAGTGGGGAAAAAGTTCAAAAGACTTTGCAATATTCAATGATGAAAAAGTAGGTGGTGGAAGGAAATGTTGGAGGAGTTAATAAGCAGATCTCACAAGTCCTTGTAAGCCATGTAAAGATGTTTAAAATTTATGCTATGATTAATAGGAATATAACAAAGGTAAATAGCATGGCTTGCTTTTTTTGTTCTTCTATTTTTTGGTACCACTGAGACATATCCCTGACCCTTTTAAAATTTTGAGACAGGGTCTTTAGTGCTAAATTGCTTAGGGCCTCAGCCTCCCAAGCTACTGGAACTACAGATGTGTGCCACCATGCCCAGCACACCACACACACACAATATGTAAATGACAGTGTTATATATTAAAATTAGCATGTGTCTACCACACAGTAAGCATTTGATAAGTAATAACTTATTAAATATGAATGCCTAACGTGGCCCTAACTGCTCTTCTCTTTGGCACCCAATGAATAAACACAATATTCTTTATCTTCTGCTCTCCCTTTCAAGACTGTGGAATATGTCTCCATATAACTAAGACACTCAATCTCAGGGTAAAACAAAATTTAAGTTACCGTTTGCTGAGACTCGTGACCATCTTGATGGAATACAGGTGTTCCTAAATCTATTTAGGCAAGCATTAGTTACTTTATTCATTATATATTGCTTCTTTTGATATTACCAATAAAAATTAACATACGAAAAACACAAATATTAAATAAAAAATACAAAATTAAAAAAAGAAAAACACAAATATTGTTAACATTTTGGTATACTTTCAAGCATTCTAATGTGTATTTATAGTTTTGCTTTGCCTACACTTTAAATACAGAATTTTTAATCCTTTATACATTGCTACACGTAGCAGCCCCCTTTATCAGTAGAGATACGTTCCAAGATGCCAGCGGGTACTTGAAGCCATAGACAGTACCAAACCCTATATAAACTGTTTTTCTCTATACCCTGAAGAGCATTACAACATGGTATGAGATTTAATGTGTCTTTCCATGCTCTATGCCCTGGTTGCCTCCTTGGCCTAGCTACTCTTTGTGCTTTTTCATCCATTACTAAGTAAAATAAGTGTTATCTGAACACATACCATACCATATGGTATGTGTTATGGCACTCCAATACCATAAAAGTCAATCTGACAACCAATAAAGCTACTAAGTGACTCAAAGTGTAGTATACACAGTATGGATCTGCTGGACAAAGGCATGATTATCATCCTGGGCATGACAGAGTGAGAGGCGTGCGATTCTATCATGCTATTGACAATGGCATGCAATTTACAGTTTAGGAATTCTTTATTTCTGGAAGTTTCCACGTCAAACCACTGTTCACAGTGGATAACAAAAACCACAGATCAGGGATGACTACTATACATATTTTCCTACCTTATCTGTTTTAACATCATTTTATAGAATACTGCATGCCTAACTTTTGTTTTATAGTTGGGCATGGTAGCACATGCTTGTAATCCTAGCAACTCTGAAGGTTGAGAGAAGATCACAAGTTCATGGTCAGCCTCAGAAACTTAAGCAGGACTCTATCTCAAAATCTTAATGTTTGTTTTTAAGAGAGAGGGACAATAGAAAAAGAGAGAATCAATTTTAGTTTTTCATCTGGTTTTCAATGCTCTGAAATTTCCTTGTGTACATGTTGCTGGGATTCGAACCCACAGTTCTTCCGCATGCCAAGCAAGCACTGTTAACCGCTGAGCCACTGCTCCAGCCCATTTAAAAGATTTTTTAAAAGGCCTGAGGATATAGTTCAGTGGTTAAGTACCCCTCAGTTCAATCCCCAGTACCAAAAACAAACACTGTTATACAACATTATACAAAATGGATGTTCTCTCATACGTCCTTTGACACAATACTAAATGCTGAAGACACTATGAAAAAGAAAACAGATACCATCTTTGTATTCATGATGCTTAAAGTAAGGTGAAATAGACATTAAACAAACAAATAATTATAGAAATATTTGTAATGGGATGAAAATGTGTAATGTGCTATGATGAAATTTAAGAAATAGAGATAAGCCATTTGTGAAGACTTGCCAAATATACTTAAAAAAAAAAAAAAAGGCCCTTAGAGATTATTTCTATTTTTACCTGCCCAAAATTCTTTCCCATTTCTTTTCCAAACACCATTATTCAGGAAATACCCCTCCCACAATTACTGGCCCCAAGTTGAGACAATCAAATTATAGCTATATGAAAATTTAAATCTTAAAAGGGTAGAAAATAGGGGCTGCAGTGATGGCTCAGCGGTTTTGGCGCTTGCCTGGCAAGCACGAGTTCAAACCCCAGCACCACGTACACAACTAAGTGTTGGAGCAACGAAGGCCATGTGTAAAACGAAATAAAGTTGTTTCTCTCTTTCTCTGTCTCTCTCACTGTCCCTCTCTCTTTAAAAAAACAAACAAACAAAAAAACGGGGGGGGGGGGGAATGGTCAGACCCCAATTACTCTAGTAGTATTATGGTAGTGAAATCAGGAGTCTATTGATAATTCTTATTTATCTAACCAATGAAACTCCAAGATTTCTTTCCTTTCAGAGATATGGGATGGGGGTTTTCCTTTAATTCTCTAAAATAACCATGTATATTCAATAAATCCTTTGCTTAAATTGGACAGGATTTGCTTCCATGGCTTACACACCATGAATCCTAACTGATGGAGCCAGTACACACAATGCGCAAAGATGGGAGTTTGGGGCCAGCTCATGTAGAGTCTTACAAGGAACATCTATTCATTTATTTTTTTAAATTGTACTGGGGAATGAATGTGCCACTAAGCTACATGCCCAGACCTGTTAATTTTGAGATAGGGGTCTTACTAAGTTGCTGAAGCTGGCCTTAAATTTGTGATCCTTCTACCTTAGCCACTCGAGTACCTGAGATTATATGCATGCAACACTACACTGGGCCATAATGGACCTCTAAATTTCACGCTAATGAAATTTCACCCTAGGTTTGTTTTGTTTTGTTTTGAAGTACTGGGAATTGAACCCATGGGTAGTCTACCACAGGGTCTCACTTGATTGTCCAGGCTGACCTTCAACTTGCTATCCTCCCACCTCAGCCTCCTAATAAGTATCTGGGATTACAGATGTGCATCACAACTCCCAGTTCATTCCAGAATATACAACAGGAGAGTGACATGACCAGAATTATAAATTTATAAGATTGCTTTGGCTGGAGTGCAGACTATGCCCTGAAAGTAGAATTAGGAAAGAACACTTAGTAGGTATTATAATATTTTAGAACAAAAAAAACAAAATAAAAAAAAATTTTTTTTTTTAAAGAGAGACAGGCAGTGAGAGAGACAGACAGACAGACAGAATCAATTCTTGACTTTTTCATGTGGCCTTCATTGCTCAGACACTTCACTGTATGCGTGGTGCTGGAGTTTGAACCCACGTACTCGCACATGCCAGGCTAGCACTGCAACTGCTGCTCCAGCCCCTGGACCAAAAATTTTAAATAGCTAAAATTTGATGGGAATGGAAAAAATTAGTCTTAAAGGACAACCAAGCTAAAAAGCATGTTATAAAAGCAACAACATAAAAACATACACTTAAAGGTGTTCACAATAGCAATGCCCCAACAAAAACAAATCAGCTAAGAGATCATCTAAGACAAAAACTAAAAAATGTTCACTAAATGACATGAAAGCCATCCCTGAGTGAGTGGCAGTTGTATGCAGAAGTCAGTTATCAATGGAAGAATTTCTGTATCTGACAACAGAATATAAAAATCCTCCTAATTAAAGTTACCTAAAAATGAATACCTGATCCCACAATAAAGGAAAAAGAATCCTTTGGGGTCAAAAAGGGGAAAAAACGTAAAAGTATGCAGGCTGCCCTATGGGAGTCATCCTGTCTCTAACATATGAGCTTTGGTTTCAGTGCCCACAAAGAAAAGAGACGAGTCCTTGATCCTCTAATGGACAGAAAACTGAAACTGATGAGATACTATATAGCTGAGACTTTCAAAGGGCTATACTTTCAGTGGAAGGGTAGGTCATTACACACACACACACACACACACACACACATACACACACACACACACACAGCATAGGGAGAAAATAAAGAAGTCTATCAAGTTTGGTCTATACTCTGGATAGTAGTTTGGTGGAAAAATTGCCCTCAGGCACAGGTTTTGAATTGAGAGGATGTGCCTCGTCTAATAAACAAAATATGAAATGAATTTAAGAAAGTCAGGTGGTAAAGTAAATATAACATTCCTCTGAAAGAATATAAGTTCAACCATGTTAAACAGTGAGTTCATAATTCTAAATTAGAAAATACGGAACAATCCTCATGATGACAAATAAGCAGACACAAATATTTTGCCCTCTAAGAACCATAGAAAACAGAGATGGCAAATAAAAATCATTGAAAAATACTTTAAATGATTGTGTTTCTCAGATTCAAAATTGTTGTTCCAAATTCATTTGGAACAACAAGAAACCCAGACTAGCCAAAACATTACTAAGCAAGAAAGATGCAAGGTGAATTCGCAATACCAGATCTAAAACTATACTATAGAGCTGTAGTAACAAAAACAGCGTGGTACTGGTATCAAAATAGGAATGAAGACCAATGGAATAGACGACTCTGAGACAAACCCATAAATCTTTATTTAAACATCTCATCTTTGACAAAGGGGGTCAAAATATAACATGAAGGAGAGAGAGTCTATTCAACAAATGGTGCTGAACAAACTGGAGAAACACTTTCAGAAAACTGAAATTAGATTCTAATCTCTCACCTGGCACAAAAATCAAATGAAAACGGATCAAGGAACTAGGAATTAAATCAGCTACCATACAACTGCTAGAAGAAGAGTTAGGACCAACAAACACTCCAGCATCTGGGATTGGCAATGACTTCCTCAATAAGACTCCTAAAGTGAAAGAATTAAAGTAAAAAATCAATGAGTGGGATGCCATTACGCTAAAAAGCTTTCACACACTTAAGGAAATGATCAAAATTGTCAAGAGACTTCCTACAGAATGGGAGAAAATCATGGCCTGTGATTCTTCTGACAGAGGACTAACAACCAAAATTTACAAAGAACTCAAAAACCTTAATATCAAACCTTACTATCAAATACATAAACAGTACAATCAATAAATGGGCCAAAGAGCTAAATAGAAGCTTCTCAACAGAGGAAATTGAGCAAGCCAATGAATACATGAGAAATTGCTCTAAATCACTAATTATCAGAGAAATGCAAATGAAAACTACATTATGATTTCACCTCACTCCAGTCAGATTGGCAAAAATGAAGAAAACAATAACAGATGCTGATGAGGTTGCAGGGAGATAGGAACACTAGCACAGCTGGTGGAACTGCAGACGGGAACAGCCCCTCTGGAAAGCAGTGTGGAGAAATCCTCAAAAAAATTAGGGATGGGGGGCTGGAGCAGTGGCTTGGTGGTTATGGCACTTGCCTGGCCTAAGTACATGGGTTCAAACCCCAGCACTGATGCACGCAACTAAGTATCAGAGCAATGAAAGCCATGTGAAAAAGTCAATAAAAATTGATTCTCTCCCTCCCTCTCCCTCTCTCTTAAAAAAAAAAAAAAAATTCACCCAAGGAAAATTTAAATGTGTGAATCTCTATTTTAAAAAAAAAGTGGGGCTGGAGTGGTGGCTCAGCAGTTACAGCGCTTGCCCTGCATGTGCAAGTACACAGGTTCAAACCCCAGCACCCACGTACACAACTAAGTGTCAGAGCAATGAAAGCCATGTGAAAAACTTAATAAAAATTGATTCTGTCTGTCCCTCTCACTGTCCTCCGCTCTTTAAAAAAAAAAAATCAGGGATGGACCCACCATATGATTCAGCTATCCCTCTTCTGGGTATTTTTCCAGAGGGGTTAGTATCAGTTAATTATAGTGACACAGCAAAATCTATGTTCATAGAAGCTCAATTTACAATAGCTACATTATAGAACCAAGCCAGATGCCCCCTCACTGGATGAATGGATCCAAAAGCCCTGGTATATATATACAATGGAGTTCTACTCAGCAATTAGAAACAATAATATTGTGGCCTTTGAAGGATGGCAATGGAAAAAATCATGCTGAGTGAAGTTAGCCAAACCCAGAGAGTCAAGGGTTGAATGTTCTCACTCATTTGCGGAGGCTGAAGCTAAACCCAATCTTGGGTGAAAGGTGGTCAGGACCACATACTGGACCCAGGAGGGGCATCGCAACACATAATCTAGGACAACCACAGATATGTGGGGGAAGGGAAGAGGGGAGGGACAGGGTGGAAAGGGAGAGGGAGAGAGAATAGGGTGGGATCTAGCGAGACAATCAACAATGTAACATACTCTTTATACCCCGAAGAATCCAGTAATACTTGTGCAATAATTTAATCCTGGCAAGTTCACAATATAAGCATTAATTTGTAGGGCAAAATGCAGAATAATCAAGAGACTAGGGGGTAGGTGATGTGGGGGTAATTCTGCTTAAGATCATAGGCCTAACACATGTTGCTTTGAATGCACTTATGATTTTACAATAACTCAATTCCTTAATTTAAAAAATGAGAAAGGAACAATATTCTCCATTAAAAAAAAAAAAAAGAAGGAACTGGGAATACCTTGCTATAGTAGGCCAAATTCTAAAGACTTCCCCCCAAATTTCCTATTCCCTGGTTATTTAATCAAACATTAGTCTAGGTACTGATAGAAGGGACTTTACAGATTAAACTAAGGAAACTGGCCAACTGACCCTGAAATAGGCAGAACTTGAAATAATACCCAATGTATCTATGTAATTAAGAAACAATATGGAGGCCAGGTGTAGTGGCACAGGACTTAGGAGGCTGAGGCAGGAGGATCACAAGCTAATAGCCAATATCAGCAACTGAGCAAGGTCTTAAGAAACTTAGTGAGACCCTGTCTCAAAATATAAAATAAAAAGTGCTGGGGATGTGACTAAATGGTTAAATGCCCCTGGGTTCAATCCCTGGTAACAAAAAGGTGGAAACAACAACAACAACAAAGAACTGAAAAGGTGGGTAGCAGAATCACTGAAGATGTGTGGCAGAAGAGAAACCAAAAGAGATGCAGCAGAAAGGGAAATCAGAGAGACTGTAAGATCCCTTCCCTGGCTCTAAAATGTAGGAACATGTACAAGGCCTTTAAAAAGACTACAAATTAAGGAAAGCCCCCTCTGAAGGCCAGCAAGAAACAACCACAGGGAAGAAAAGGGATTCAGCCATGAACTATAATGAATTTGAAAGTAGTTTCTTTCTGGAGCTCCAGGTAAAAGCACAGCTGGTCAACACCTTGATTTCAGCCATGTGAAACTCTTTTTTTTTTTTTTTTTTTAAGAGAGAGGGACAGTGAGAGAGAGGGAATCAATTTTATTTAGTTTTCCATGTGGCCTTTGTTGCTCCATACTTCATTGTGTACATGGTGCTGGGGTTCGAACCTGCATTCTTGAGCATGCCAGGCAAGCGCCATAATCACTGAGCCACTGCTCCAGCCCCAGCCACGTGAAACTCTAAACAGAAAAATCATTCAGCTCAACCCAAAGTTCTAGTCTAGTAATAAAATAAAATTAAATTAAACTAAAAAAATAAAATAAAATAACAAAAGCTAATAAGCATTTGTGGTCTTTAATTTATATTTTAATTTATATATATATATATACATATATATATATATATATATATATATATATATAAAGAGAGAAGGACAGTGAGAGAGAGAGAGACAGAATCAATTTTTATTGAGTTTTTTTCACATGGCATTCGTTGCTCCAACACTTAGCTGTGTACGTGGGTGCTGGGGTTTGAACCCAAGTCCTTATGCATGCCAGGCAAGTGCCGACACCGCTGAGCCACCGCTCCAGCCCTGCATGTGTGGTCTTAAGCTGTTACATTTGTGGTTATTTAATGGCAGCAATAGAAAGGTAATATATTCACAGTGCCAGAAAGTAAAGAAGCATTCAAAGAATAACAGGTACATGTGAAAAGGACACAGAAGTCCAAAGTGGTTCCCACTGGCAAAACTGTGAACAATTTCAGTTTCATAATACATCATGGGGGCTATATTATAAACATCAATCCAAACTGATATAAACTGAAAGTTAGACAAGCAACAGAATTTTCACACAGTAACACAGTTTATTCCACAAAATAATTACTAATTTATAAAGGGAAAAGAGAAAACCTGATTGTGTGTGACCTGATAACATACAATGAAAAGATCATGTCTATGATATTCCTGCCTCAAAAATATAACCTGAATTTAAAACTGAATAACCTGAATTGAATAATGAAAAAATAAAATCGAAAATAATTTCCCACCTTCAAAAACACTGAGATAACTGTCAAAAAGACTAAATGGTTATTCTTTCAATTATAGTTGCAATATTTAAGTTTGAGATTGTTTCAAAATAAAAATATTTATAGATGTGGGAAAAGAGCTACATACTTTACGAAAACCAACCTACATCCATTTTAAAGGGAACCACAAAGAATTTGTAAAATTGAAAACATGCTCACTAAAATTCTTTTCTCAATAGTCAGGTGAAACAATTAAACAGAGCTGAAATCAGGGAACAGGGGCATACACCTGTAATTCTAGCTACTCAAAGGATGAGGCAAAGTGGATGGAGAGGTAAAGGTCTGCCAAGGCAACTTAGTGAGATATTGTCTCAAAATAAAAAATGAAAAGGACTGCGGATGCAGCTCAGTGGCACAGCACCCCGAGTTCATTCCCCAGGACTGGGCTGGGAGATGGTGGTAAAGAGAGCTAAAGAGATGGTTACCAAATTAATAAATTAAACATCCAAAGAAAATTACCCAGATCTAGAACAGAGAGAGAAATGGAAAATATAAAACTAAGCTTAAGGGACATGAAGAGCAGAAATGAAATCCAAATCTGTCTAACAAAAACTCTGTACAATAATAGACTGGAATAAAAATAAGAAAAAGTGATTTTTAAGAATAATGGTGAGGGGGCTAGAGTGGTGGCTCAGCGGTTTTGGCGCTTGCTTGGCAAGCACGAGGACCCGGGTTCAAACCCCAGCACCATGTATACAACTAAGTGTTGGAGCAACTAAGGCCATGTGAAAAACTAAATAAAGTTGTTTCTCTCTTTCTCTGTCTCTCTCACTGTCCCTCTCTCTTTTAAAAAAAAAAAAAGAATAATGGTGAAGATTGTGTCCAAAATTGATGAAAGACATGAATTTTCTCAATGAGGAAGCACAAGAAGCCCCATGAATAAAGCAACGCACAGACATGTCACAATATCAAAGAAAGGTACTCAAACAGATGACCAGTGAGTAATGGTAGAAGTTTAAGGGCAGACATCTAAGAAAACAATTGAAAGAGTTTAGGATTGAGTTGGTTTGTTTGCTTGTGGGTTTGTTTTTGTTTTTGTCATTGATTTGGTGCTGTTTTCAAGGATAGAGAGCACAGTATGATTAGATATTGACAGGAAAAAAACGAGGTCATGAAAAAGAGGATAAAGAAACTAAAATGACAAGGTCTGCAAGAAGGCAGAAAAAAATAAAATTTAGAGTACACTTAGAGACTGTTCTTTGACTATAAGCATGACTAGGTGAAAGTAAAGGGGGATGAACAACATTAAGCAGGTTTGCAGAATTGGGTTATGAAAAGATGAAATTTCCTGGGAAGAAATAAAGCCATCTAATATAATGGGGATGGGGGAAGAAAGAAACGTGGCATGAAAAAAATACATCAAACAGTGATGGCAAAAAGTAAAAGTTTACTAGAGCAGTATATTAATATTACAAAGTAATACACATGACATGAGATTATCATGAATCTATAATGATATGAATTTGTACTACATGGCGTGATTTCCTCTACACTTACATGAAGTATAAAAATATGGGTATTTAGATTAATGAAAGAGAGCACTTGAATTAAAAAGAGATGAGACACATTGAAATGAATAACAGTCATAAAACCAAATGCGAAACATCAAGAAATGCTATTATACAATGATTCCTTTTTTTTTGTTGCTTAAGTTTAAAGAAAATGAATGGAAGATTTAGGAAGTGTGTAAATGGGCCAACTAAAACGAAGAACATAATCTTGTTATATACTCCAGTTATTAAAGCAACTTGATATTTTTTATATTTTTTCATGTTTTAAATAAAAAACACACAAACAATGACCACATTCAATTTTAGAAAATCAAGACAAGGGAGAAAAATACTCTGCAACTTTTAATATAACCACTGATATAATTTTCTCTAATAATTTCTTCTGCAATTATTAATTTATATTACTGAACATTCCAATTAGAATTTGAGCATGATAAAAACAAGAAGTAAGAAGTGAGGAATCCTTTGTTACGTATAGATTGTTTTATGCATAATATATAATTTATTGTTTTGAGTTTGGTGCCTGCTATAGCTGGGATCTTTTTTTCCCCTTTTCATTGGTGAATTATAATGATACATAAAAGTAGGCTTCACTGTGATACATTTGTACTTGCACACAGCATAAATTAGGCTAATTCACACCCCCATATTTCTTTTCCCCTCCCCTATAGTACGTATCATAAATGGTCCCCAAATGCTCAGGTATTGGAGGTAGTACTGAGAGGTAAAGGTTTTAAGAGAGAGGAGTTAGTGGGAGGTCTTCAGGTCACTGGGGGTATGCCCTCTAAGGGGAAAATGGGACCGCAGGCCCTGCCTCTGCCCTCTTTGGCTTCCTCACAATGAAACGTGCAGTGTGCTCTGCCATATATCCCTGCCACATGTGCTGCCTCGAGAAAGGCCCACAAGCAAAGCAGCCAACCAACTCCAAAACTGTGAGCCAAAACAAACCTTTTCTCTTTATGAGCTGACTATCTCACGCATTTGTTATTAACGACAACTAAGTGTCTGAGAAATATATCACAGATACATTCTCCTAGACAAACTTCCTAAATAGCACTTGATAATAAAATCCAGGAGATGCTACAATTATATACATTCCCTTATGACAGAAGTCACTTTTTGTCTATTAAGTCCTTTTAGATCTCTTCTCAAGAGAAACTTCAATATTAATAGTACAATGTTTTAGAATTCTCCATCTTTAATATTTTAAAATTTTCCTATTGGATAGGGTAGTGCACACCTATAATCCCAGCAATTTGAGAGGCTGAGGCAAGAAGATCACAAGTTGACAGCCCCAGCAATTTAGCAAGGCCCTGAGCAACTTGCCAAGACCTTGACTGAAAATAAAAAATAAAAACAGCTGGGGATATGGCTCAGTGGTTAAGCACCCTTGTGTTCAAGCCCCAGTACCAAAAAAGAATAAATAAAATATAATAAATTTGCCTACAATGTGTCTAGATGAGGATTTTTCCTTCATTCTTTTTTCATTGGCATTGTATGGGCCATTTCAATTTTAGACTTCTTTTTTTATCTTTACTTTCATTATTTTTTAAAAATTATCTCCTCCTCTCCATTTTTATTTATTTATTTATTTTCTTTTTCTGGGTCATTTATTATCTGGATTCTACTTTTTTCTACCATATTATTACAGTTTTTACTTTACATACATAAGCACGCAATCTTGGTCTTTTCCTTCTTTCTAGGATTTCCTCCGCCTGATTTACCCCTTGATTACTTTGTTCCTTGGCTGTTCCATTGTGTTATCTCATTTATTGTGTTCTCTATTTCCATTGTTAAAGTTTTTAATAGCTAAGGTTTCAACTTTTTTAATATTTTGTTTCCAATCACGATTCTTTTTTGTATCTTTCATTATATTTATTACATTGATTTATTTTCTTTCTAACATGGGCATGGTTGCACATGCCTGTAATCCCAGGGAGTCATGAGGCTGAAGCAGGAGGATTACAAATCCAAGGCCATCCTCAACAACCAAATCAACCTGAGTTTATTTTCTTTTTTTCTCAATACAATCTACTTCTGACTTCTTGACCTTACAGCCAAATATTTCTCAAATATTTCATACCAAATATAATTAACACTATCACTTTAGAGCCTGTGTAATTCTCACAACTGTGGCTTGTACTAATTATATACTGGAGATTAGTAGTCCAGCTGTCACTTCTAACTCCAAAAGCTAAATTCCACACATTTTTAAAGATTAAATGTTTCATTCTTTCTTCTTCTTCTTCTTTTTGTACCAGGGCTTGAACCTAGGGGAAAGCTGATCCACATCCCTAGCCCTTTTTATTTGGAGACAGTGTCTCACTAAGTTGCTTAGGGCCTTACTAAATTTGCTAAGACTAGCCTTGAACTTCAATCCTTCCCATCTCAGGATCTGAGCCACTGGTAGTATGCACCACAGCACCCAGTTCTTTCTTTTAGATTGTGTATTTCCTAAAGGCAGGTTCCATTTGTGGTATATCTTCATTTCCTCAAAGCAGCTAACAATCTTACACTTAGAAATAATTTAATATACAATTATCAAATAAAAAATGCTAAGAGTTTTGAGAAGGAAAGTTACATACAAGATTAGTGTTCTCTGGATGTGAAAACTTAAGAATTTTAGGGAAAGGGGTGGAGCAGATCCATACATTCCTTGCATAAGAGTAGTGGACTCAATTCCCTAGTTCAGGATACACAAGCACATTCTCAACTGATCCAGAAGTATCTGAGAGACAGACACATTAAAGAATTAGAGAATTACTACACATCAAACAATGTCTCAGACTCTTCCTTCTTTTGACATATTACTTAGAAAGCTGTCTTAATAATCAAAGACCTAGGCACTTTATACTAGTATGAGTAGAGTTTTAGTAATTCTAAAATCCATCCATTATGTCTTAAAGTTATATAACAAATCCAAACACACCCCCACCTACCATCAAGATTATGGATAAATCTTTTTCAGGCATTATTTTTCTAACTACAGATCCCTAGTACTGCTTTACCTAGGAAGGTTTCTAAGCGACCCTAGGATTAATTTAAATTATTACCTTTAAAATCATGCTTCAAATTTGGTACATACCTATGATTTAAGTTCCTGCTTTGTTAATACAGACTATTATCTCTGTCTAAAGAAAAGATACACTTTAATTTCTGACTTTTTTTAATCAGCAGTTTCTAAACACTACCATAATAGACAAATTGAGGAACATAAGAAATTATGAAGGGGATCAATAGAGTAAAAGTTTAAAAAAAAAAAAGTAAATTTAAAAAGTCATTAGCAGGGGCTGGAGCGGTGGCTCAACAGCTATGGCACTTGCCTTGCAAACGCAAGTACGCAGGCAGGTTCAAACACCAGCACCACGTACACGATGAAGTGTCCAAGCAATGAAAAGTCCATGAAAAACTAAACAAAATTGCTTCTGCCTTTATCACTGTCCTCTCTCTTTACCAAAAAAAAAAAAAAAAAAGTCATTAGCAGTACTCTGAAGAGATTATTAATGCATTACCACATAATTAATTTAAAAGGACCTCTCATATAATTCCTTTCCATTTACACTACTTCAATCACTGAATAAAAATTTTTCAGGTTCTGGCTCTCTTGCAGTTTAATGAGATACTCACAAATTCATTTTGCTTTATGGCAGCTAATACGCATACTGAAATATGTTTTTCTCCCCAGTGGCTAACTCAACAAATAAAATGAACAACACAGTAAGATATTAACATCTGCAGTCTTTGCAGCAATCAAAGAACCAATAGTGACAAAGGAATCTGGATGGTTTAAAAAGAAAAAAGCCTCACTGTCTCATCTACATGTCTCATACTCGACTTACAGCAAGGTGGTATGCTATCAGCCAAATTCTTCACTATACCGGCTTGCTCATGACCTTGTCCTGGCTTCATACCATTCCATCACATGTTCTATCACCCCTAAACTCAGCTCCTTAAAAAAATTACAGCTCTTATACCTTAAGATTCTAAAAATCAACACATTTGTCTTCATTTTAAATTGGGATTCAAGAGAGCAACTTTAAGGTTTACCTTCCTTCAGGTAACTCTCTCCAGGGTTTCATTACAACCCTCTAATGGTGTGCTTTACAATCTTTTAATATGCGTAAGGCCTTAGATCCCTTTTTACCCTTACTAACTAACCCTATTAAATGATTCCCAATTCTAGTACATTCAAACAAACTTAGAGGGCTGTTTTTAGCTCAGCGGTAAAACATTTACCTAACAAGCATGAGACCCTGGGTTCAATTCTCAGTATGGGGGAGGGGAGGCAGTGGGGACACAACTTAGTAGCATTTGTAATACCCTGGGATATGATGATTTATTGTGTAGGTGTGTGGCGGACGGCACCCGGGGGTCCACGCCACGCAGGCAGCTTTAAGATGGTGGCTGGCAGCTGGCCAAGCCAAGTCAGCTGACCTCGTGCTGTTCCTGGTTCATATGCTTGCAATATCTGACTACCTAGAGACAACCAATAGGAGCCGGCAGCAGAGTTTTCTTCCTCATAGCAACAACCTGCTGATTGGGTTACCTGCCCTATATAAGCGGTGCAACTTCCTGAATAAAGAGAGAGCGGGAGAGATCTCCGCAAGCAAGCAACAAGTGTGTGCGTGTCCTTATTGCCGCTTCGCCGGTCGAACGCGGCACAGGTGTAAACTATGTAAGCATATTTTTTAGAACGCTAGATCAATAGCTTTCAATGTTCACAATGACAACTAGTCCCATCAATAATATTTCATTACACAGTGAGTCCCAAATGACACCAGCTATGCAAGTTACTGCCTCAAAATTACTCATTCCTCTCCATAGATTCCCACCCACTTAAAAGCTTTCTTAAAATGAAAAGAGAATACATATGAAGAAAAAAGACCCAGCTTCCTACAAACTAATCTGACAACTCAAAGTAAGATCTTACTCCTGAGTATTCATCCCTAAAAATTCACACTATCCTCACCCTATAGCATGTATGTATGTATGTATGTATGTATATAAAACTGATTAACATTACCTTGCCTTCTCCATCAAATGAGTTGATTAATGAGCAGACCGTGTTATCAAGAAAGGGAATGTAGGGCTAGAGGGGTGGCTCAAGGGTTAGAGAGCTTGCCTGGCATGTGTGAGGACCCAGGTTCAAACTCCAACACCACATACACAACTAAATGTCAGAAAAACAGATACAGAACAAATAAAATTGATTCTTTCTCTCTCCCTCTCTCTTTAAAATAAATAAATAGGGGCTGGAGCGGTGGCTCAGCAGTTGGAATGCTTGCCTGGCATGCATGAGGACCTGGGTTCAAACCCCAGCACCACATACACAACTAAGTGTTAAAGAAACAAAGGCCAGATGAATAAATAAAGTTGATTCCCTCTTTTAAAAAAAATGCATAAGTAAAATGTAAATGGCATAAAAATCAATTAGCAATAAACATCTATGAAAATAAATCTAAATTCTTTCACTACTTTTAATCTACTACTTCAAAAATTAAAAATGAAAAAAATTAAAAATGAGAAAAGCCAAGACACACAAATGAAAACAATTTTAGTAATGTAGAAAAGAACCAAGTTACTATGCTGAAAGAAACAAGACTACCCAATACAAAGTGTAAGTCCCAAAGAAAACAAACATTACTAAGAGCATCTGAAACTTATTTAAGGATGACGTAGCAGCTGACAACCGTTCATTCAACATTTATGAAGAACCAATTAAAATATGAGTTAAACACTGATCAGGCAAAGAAGAAAAAAATCCAACCTCTATGCCAGGTGCAGCGTCACATGCCTGTTAATTCCAGAAACTCAGAGGTTGAGCTAGGAGGATCACAAGTCCAAGGAGAGCCCCAACAATTCAGCCAGACACTTAGCAAAATAGTGAGACACTGTGTCAAAATTAAAAAAAAAAAAAAAAAAAAAAAAGTACTGGGGATGTGGCTCAGTGCTCAAGCATCCCTGTATGCAATCATCAGTACACACCACATGCATGCACAGGTCCCTGGGTTCCATCTGTAGCAAAACACACACACACAAAACACACACATAACCAAGATGCCCATAAATGAGTTTATAGTCTAGTGAGGAAGAAAAAACTGTAGGTAAATAAATTATTAAACAACCCCTAGAAAGCAAAATCAAACCTAAGAAAGGAAGATCAAAGCCGGAATGATAACATGCTACTTTTACAGAACAGCAAAACAGGCATGGCATCACAAACCTATAGTCCTTGCTACTTGGGAAACTGAGCCAAGATGGTTGTAAAGTCAAGGTATGCCTGGGCAACTTACTGGGGCCCTGTCTCAAAATTTAATAATAATAATAATAATAATAATAATAATAATAATAATAATAATAATAATAAAGGTCTTAGGATATGGCTCAGTGGCAAAATAGCCCTGAGTTCAACCCCCATTAACAAAAGAACAAAATTTTTAAAAATATAATCTTTCTATTACTGTTTCATAATTATTACAGGTATTTAAATGTATCTTAAGTAAAACAGAGGTTAAATATATAGTTTATTTGAAGACAGATCATCAAATCTGCATTCTCTTAGTCAAAATGCCTAGTTCCAAGGCACCACCACAAAACCACAAAACCTGTGCAAGGTAGGCAACAGCTCTATCACCGTGCTATACTCCCAATCCATCTGCTTTCTTTTTATTTTGCTGGCTCAATAATTTTAATATTTTTATTAAGCTTTTAAGCTTTCTAGCTTTTTATTCCTTAAACTTCTCTCATCCTCTAAAATTCATCCCCCTATTTCTCATTTAATTTATGAGAACAGTGAAGTATTTTCCTTTTATTAATTCTTTGCCTGAAAACACCTTTTTCAAAAGTTTATGGAATATTTCACACACAACAAAAACACAACTACACTAAGTCCTAAGATCTCACTGAGAAACATCAAAATGTCTGTTTAAAATGTAATGTGTATTACTATTTCTTAAAAACAAGTTTAAGTGAAATAGTAAACTTTATAAAGTTCTATATAAAACACATCAGATGCTGGAGAGCAAATGATGAAAATAAACCAGAATCTTAACTACCTAATAAAACAAGTACTTTTTAAAATTTCACAAATGGGGCTGGAGCTGAGGCTCAGCAGTTACAGCATTTGCCCGGCACGCACAAGGACTCAGGTTCAAACCCTAGCACCACATACACAAGTATCAGAAAAACAAAAACTAGATGAAAAATAAATGAAATCGATTCTCTGTCTCTCTCAAGCTTTTTTTTCCCCCCTTGGGGTGGGGCAGAACTAGGGACTGAACCCAGGACCTCATACACCCTAAGAGCTCTACCCCTGCGAGCTACATTCCCAATCCTTTTTATTTTGAGACAAGTTGCCCATGCTGGCCTCAAACTTAGGATCCTCCTGCATCAGTCTCTTGGGTTGAATAGCAGGAATTAGAGAAGTGTGCCACCTTGCCCAGTCTGATCTGCATTTTAGTTAGAACATTAATACATCAAGCATCTAGAGGAGGGACTGGATAATGATGTGAAGGCTAAGAAGTTGCTGAAAAAGTTACTATGTACAACTGAGGGAAATAGGGACAGTGAAAGGGGGGGAGTAAAACTGATAAATAACAGGAAAAACTTTTTTTAAAAGACGATCAAGGGGGCTGGAGCAATGGCTCAGTGGTTACAATGTTACAGTGTTTGCCTGGCATGCACAAGGATGCAGGGGTTCCAGGACCACATATACACAAAGTGTCACAGCAACAAAAGTCACATGAAAAATTAAAATTAAAATTGATTCATTCTCTGTGTGTGTCCCTCTTTCTTAAAAAACAAAAATAACAAAAAAAAAATCAAAAACATGAGAGGGGAAGAGTTTAGGCTAACTTCCTAGTGCAATGTCTGGTTTAGGTGGCTGAGTACCATACAGAGGGGTAAGAAACACAAAAGATAACAGAGTGGGACGATAAGAACTGATGATTCTTAGCTTTTAGGAAACATGAGTCTAGAACTTAGGTGAAAGTCTAACTAGGAGGCACAGATCTGGAGAGCTAGTAAGTACAGATATTTCTGAGCGGGGCATAGCTCAGAAATCCCAGCTTCAAAGGAGTTTGAGACACCACCTCCAGAAACATGATAAATGTTGTTTAATTTGTTACAGCAGCTCAAACTAGGTAAGACAGTATGTAAGACTCAAAAGACATGGGTGTAGCTCAGTGGTAGACTACTTGCCTATCATGTATAAAGCCTGACAAGTAAACCCCAGCACCACACAGGAAAAAAAAATGACTACTATAGCAACAAAAGCTGGGAAATAATACAACTAGAATTTGTAAGATCTATATAGCTACATATAGGGTAAGCATTGTTTGTTGACTGGAACTTCCTAAAAGCTCATATAAAAAAATATTTTAATAAGCAAGTATATATTATTTATACTCATAAATATTATTGAGATTATGAGAGAAAATGAGGTGGTCAGAGAAATTTCTTCAGTTTCTGTGTCTTTGTCATCACCAGCAAAAAACATGTTTGTTTACCAAGAATGCCATTTAGTACCACCAACAGATATAATACATACTAGGTCCACAAGCTGGTGAGACCTGATACAGGATTTCTTGTATAAATAAGTTAAAAAGGTTGGCTAAACTTTTGGTTTAAAAAAAAATACTTTTGACACTAATAAAATACAATTATCTTAAAAAAAAAAGGGAGTTTGAGACAGGAAGATTGCTAGGTTGAGGCCAGCCTTGGCAACGTAGCAAAATCCTGTCTCAAAATAAAACTGAAGATGTAGTTCAGTGGTAGAAAACTTTCCTGATATGTACAAGGCCCTGAGTTCACAGTCATACAGGCAGAGCAGGAGTGTGTATGTTTTCCAATAGAATGGGCACAGGTTAAGTAATAAACAAGGAAAGGAGAAAATACTAAGGGATAAAACATTAAGGAATTGGCAAAGAACTCATAAAAGGCCTACTTTTAAAAAATTTTTATTCTTTAGTACCAGGGTTTGAACCCAGCAGCCTTTCACTACTGAGTGACATGCCCAACCCTTTTTTTGTTTTTTATTTTGAGACAGGGTCTCGATAAGTTGCTTAGGGTCTTGTCAAATTGCTGAGGTTGGCCTCAGACTTGTGATCCTCCTGTCACAGCCTCCTGCACTGCTGGGATTACAGGTAGGTACAAAAGACCTACTTTTAGAAAGAATATTTCAAATTAATTATCTAACCTTTTACCTTAAGAAACTAGAAAAAGAATAAACCAATGTAAGCACAACAAAAAGGAAATAATAAACATTAGAGCAGAAGATTAAGAAAAACAGGAAATTATAAAGAAAACAAAATCACAAGTAGGTTCTTAGGTCAAAACTGACAAGCCTTCAACTAGACTCATCAAGAAAAAAACTGGAAAGAAGACTCAAATTACTAAAATACAGAATAAAAGGTTATTAGTAATATCCTTACCAAAATACAAATGATAAGAGAATACAATGAATAACTATATGCCAATAATTAGATAGTAGAGATGAGACGGCAAATTCTATTAAACATAAAGAGGCAGAAAAAGAAGAGAAAGAAACTCAGAATAAACCTCAAACAGAAACTAAGTCGACTAAGTCAGTAATTAAATTTCCTCAATCTAATAAAAGGCATCTATAAAAAACCCACAGCTAACATACTTAATGACTAAAAAACTGAAAGCTTTGGCTGGAGCAATGGCCCAGTGGTTGAAGCACTTGCCTGGCAAGTGCAGAGTTCAAACCCTGGCACTACATACACAACTAAGTGTGGGAGAAATAAAGGCCAGATGAAAAATTAAATAAAATTGATTTTCTCTTTTTCTATCATTCTAAGAACAACAACAACAACAAAACAAAACAAAACAAAATAATAAAAATAAAAAACCTGAAAGCTTCCTCTGTAAAGTAAGGAAGGCTATGTGCTCTCACCAGTGCCAGTCAACACTGTACTGAAGCTGGGAGAGCAGGAAATGGGGAGTTGTTTAATGGTCACATCATTTTAATATTACAAAACACAAAGATTCCAGAGATCAGCTGTAAAACAATGAAAAATTTTGACATTACTGAACTTAAAAATTAAGATAATGAGTACTAAGTTACAGGCAAATAGGAGTAAGAAGTTCTGCTGTGTTACTGCACAGTATGGTGACTACAGAAAACAATAATGTACACATCAAAAAGCTAAAAGAAAGGATTGTGAAAGTTTTTAGCATACATAAAGAAATAATATATGTTTGGAAAACCAGATATGGTTAACCTGATATAAACATTACACAGTATAATACAGGTACTGAAACATCACGTTACTCCATTGATACAATTTTTGTTTATCGGTTAAAAATTATTTAATTATGTTTTGTGCATATTTTACCACATTTAAAAATTTAACACTTGGAACAAGGAAGAAATCACCCACAAGTTATTATCTTAAAAAAATATCATTCACTGATATCCATCCTATACTTGTCTTTACAATTAAAAATATAAGTCCAGGGGCTGGAGCGGTGGCTCAGCGGTTTCGGCGCATGCCTGGCAAGCAGGAGGACCCGGGTTCAAACTCCAGCACCATGTACACAACTGAATGTTGGAGCAACTAAGGCCATGTGAAAAACTAAATAAAGTTGTTTCTCTCTTTCTCTGTCTCTCTCACTGTCCCTCTTTCTTTAAAAAAAAAAAAAATATATAAGTCCATTATATTTCTTTTCTATACATTATGTGGCAGAAAACACAAGCACCTGATGATACTATTATACAGTCGTCTCATGAACACAATCTTCTAAAATTCAACACTGTCATGTTACACTGTAGGTAAATAAATTAATATCAGAAAATCTTTAAAGTTTTGAGTTTCAGAAAAAGACTGTTTGAAATAGTACGGTCAGGTGCTTGACAACTGTCCTGTACCAGGTACTTTGTCAGTGAATAATGGCACAATGCTTATTTTCCTTTATTCTAAGCATACCTGAGGCTCTGATATTTCATGAATTAAAGGACAAGTCTAAATTTGTCTATACAATTGAAAAAGGTCCTCAATTCCTTCAGCTTTCATATTTCTTTACCCAAAAACGTTAATATATTTCTTTTCTTTTCTTTTTCTTAAGGGGGGGGGGGGACAGTGACAGAGGGAATCAATTTTATTTAGTTTTCATGTGGCTTTGGTCAGTCCTCCAACACTTCGTTGTGTACGTGGTGCTGGAGTTTGAACCCACCTCCTCACGCATGCCAGGCAAGTGCCAGAACCTCCAAGCCACTGCTCCAGCCCAGCATGTTTATTTTCAAGAACACATTCAATCCCTTTTTCCTCCAGATACCTAACGTTCAGAAGTTCCTTCTAATCTAGTATATTCATTATCTAAGCCTCTTCAGTTACAGGCTGCATAGGGAAGCAATAAGTTATAAATAAATGTACTCATTAACAAAATGATTACTTACAAATCCACCTTGACTGGCCCCACCCTCAAAGTAATGGAAGAACATCTATGTCTGCTCATTTTGCCAATGGTTTCTTGCTTACTGCTGCTACTGTAAACATCTGACAATATAACCCAAACATAATGCAAATTGGCTATAAATTAAATTATGTTAGCAAAATATGCAATATTTCGCAAAGTTAAAGGAAATGTACTAGAAAACTTCTTGGAGTCATACACAGTCAAACAAATGACTTAGATCAGTTAATTGAAAAATAATCAACAAAGGGAGACACTAGATATAAAGGAGTATTTGTGAAGCTCAAACGATTACAGGAGGTTCTTGGGAAAGTGAAGAAAATCTCCCATATTTTTACAAGAATGATTCTCATTACTTCTCAACAAAAATGAAAAGTGACAGCATTTGTCTTACATGCCAATTCATAATCCAACCCAAGAAAAGATGCAACTTCACTGCAAAACCTGACCTCAAACTAGATGCAATTTAAAAGGCTGTCTTCCATTTATTCACTAAATGAAATAAAAGGCACATAACAAAAGTGTTCAATTCATTAACAAATTAAAATTCTAAAAAAAATAAAATTCATGTTTCAAGTTGGAATTAGAAGTAACAAATTCTTGATATAGATAATAATTACTAACTGCACTGGCAAAAGAGAGCTCAAATAAACTAGAAAAATTATTTGCATACATAAAAAGACTTTCAGAAACTTAGAACAACACTATCGTCATTCTGCCTCACAAAGAGACAATAAAAGCCAATCTGATGAACTACATTCACCTATCATCCTCCTATAGGCAATCCACAAAGTTTTCACTGAGGTGCTGAACAACTGATTCACTAAAGCACTGGATTTCATGTACTCAACAGGACATGCTAATTTTCAATTGGGATTCTTTACAAAAGGCAACCTTTGTGATAAATCAACCATCAGAGAAGAGTCTAATAAAACTTACCATTGTGTATTGCATTCAGCAAGTCTGAGAAAGCTTTTAAGTGAGGAAAAAAGGACTTCAGGTTAAGATCATTCTCAAATACAAAAAGGAAATACATAGGCATAGACTGAATCAGTATAATAAAATTTCAGTAAGTCTATCATGTACTATTTGCTTGCATTATTAAACTGCAAGCTTCAATCAGTTTTATACAGCATAAATTTCTAAATATGGTATTCCATTTGCCAATATATTACCTATGAAACAGATAATATGTTAGATATACTGCCTTTATACTGACAGTTTCCTTAGTGTAACAAATATATATCCTTCAATCACTTTAAAAAATATTCTTAGCTATCCATTCAATGTCTTGATAAAAAATAAGTCTCTACAGGCTGTAATTCTATATAGGTAAATCTACAATAGGACACACTAACCAAAATTTATTATAATGAAAAATCTCATTATAATATCACCTAATCCTATCAAACTTTCTCATTTTCCAAGCTTCAGTACAAGTCACAACATATGCAGAAGTCTAGGTAGAAAGCTACCTAATGCCAATGTACAAATGCTAAAAACTTTTATTGACATTAAGACTAAAGAAAAACAAAATGCTGAAAATATTTTATCAAGAAGCATAAGTCACAATTCTATAGAAGTACTATAAGGTCAATGATAATTTAAATTTGCCTACAATTTGACTATAATACAGCTCCTGTACACAAGACAAAGCAGTATGTTAAGATATCTAAGAGAAAGAAATCTCTTAAATTAAGAACCAACTGTAAAATGAAAAATAAAATTCAGAGGTCCAAAGGTGGACACAATATACTAGAAAAAGGACTAAAGAAAGAACCAAAAAGGCTGGGTTACCAACCCAGCTGGAAAACTTACTAGTTGTTGGACAAGCTCCATCATGCCGATATTGCATGGAAATTTCTGTTGGAAGGGAGGAAAAGGGAATTAGTAAAGAAGTTGCCAGTTATTCAAGGGGAGACAAAGAAATGGGCCAGAAAAATGAGGGGAATCCCCTTAAAACTCTAGCTAAGTGTGCTAAGCTGAACTGTAGATAAAAATGATAAGCTAACAGTTAGGAGATGAGATCTCACAAATTTATTAGTATGTATGCACAAAGGGTGAGGAAAAGGCAAAAGAACTTACAAATCAATCTGTAAAACAACTATCTGATAATAAATTACTTCATTAATAAGTACAGCAGCAACAAGATAAACTAAAGCACTTCGGATAATTCGTTAGATGGGAACAGTTTATCAGAAGCACTTTAATACTGTGGTCAACTGGAAATTACGACTTAAGAATTATAATCATTTACATAAGCAGAACTTCATTATGACTTATGTAAGTTATAACTCATTAAATTACTTAGTTCACTTCCTTATACCTTTATTTTTGACAAAGACAATGAAAAAATGAGATATCACTCTTTTATTCCACCCAAATGAAGAAAACAAGCAGAGTGACCTGAAACAATAAAATAATGTTAAAAGTAAAAACTGCACAGAATATGGAAAATAAATTTTGATACAGCATGCTAAGACAAAAATAACTGATAAAACCAGGAGCAAGACAGTCAATGACTTTCATGCTAGATAGAACAGATATTTCCTTGAGACTAACACTTGGCAAAAAGTTTAATATGAGGAATAGCTAGGAATTTCTTGGATATCACTTAACCAAAAACATGCCCCCTATGAACTCTATGTATAACAGAGGTTCCCAGGAAACCACCACTCACATATGATCCTCAAATACCTGGTCTAGGGGCTGGATCGGTGGCTCAGCAGTTACTGTGCTTGCCTGGCATGCACAAGGATGTGGGTTCAAATCTCAGCACCACATACACAATGCAGTGTCGGAGCAACGAAAGCCACATGTAAAACTAAATTGAAAAAAAAAAAAAGAAAGAATCTAGTCTAATCATGGTCCTACCCTGAATAACCTGAGGTAGGAAGAGAAAGTACAGTAGAACAAGGCGGCACACACCTACCTACAATCACTGTCATGTTAAAAGAATGATACATGAAACGCTGTTTTAAAAAATAATCATCTAGAAACAATGTGGATTTTGGCTTAACTCCTTCCCAGGTAATACTCTAAAATCAGAGATGGTGGGGGATTTCATTAAACCTTAGAGCCTCATTAACAAATCTAATAAAAGTGAGATTTAAAAGGGTAGATTGCTGCTGAGGTGACTGACAAGGTCCATTACAGAAAAAGGGTAACTGTTTGGAATGATGCTGAAAAATAATCAAAGGACATTCTTAATAACAGAAGTATTTTATCAATGGGAAAAAAAAATTGAAACATGGCTGTTCCAGCCTTTGATCTAACACTTTTATAGAAACATTGTCATGATATAGCACCATAAAATACTAAAATTATCAAAGATCAAAACAAAAACAGGATTTTCCAAAAGAACAAATTCCAAGGCATATCATAGTCTCAGCCATAGGTAATGTACTGTATAATTTTCATTTATGACCCTAGATAATCAAGGTATATGAAATTGTGAACCTGAATCATTAAGATACACTTAAAATTACGCTTACAAATTGTCCATACTCCTTAGCCTAATGTTAAAGAGTTTATTGAACTAGAAATTGTATTTTTATAATTCCCTTGTTTATAGAATTGATGCTACTAATAGAAATATTTTACCAGGGAAAGACTTTTCAATTTCATTTTACCAACCTAAATAGAAGTGACATAGAGGGGTATCTTTAGTAAAAAGAACTTTAGTAAAAAGAACTAAGGGCTCATATTGAATTTTCGTATCCTTTAATTTCAGAATCTGTAACAATTTATCTCTATGAAGTTGATTAGAATCAAAGGAGCATCCTTCCAAAACCTTTTGTAGCATTTATCACCACTAAAGAATTACACCACTGAAACTTGTTTCCAGATAGCTTAGCAGGCAACACTACATTTAAGAATTTAAGTCTTAGGTTTTTCAATATGGGACCATATTGAAAATATGGGACACAATATGCTGTAAGAAAACAAGATGATGCTAAACACATCAACTTCTTGTCATTTAATGAGTAAGACACTCTCAGAAAAAAATAAGATCCTGATTTTTGTTTAGAAAAAAAATATGCTGTCAAACTTTCACTTTAGTGAATCATAAATTAGTAGAGATATCATAATGTAGTAGAGATAAATTGGAAAGAGAAAAGCAAATTCAACATGTCAGCTCTTCTAAATGCTAGAGCACTAATTTGCAAAAGACTGGGTATCTAATTGTTCAGATCCCAAAAGAATCATAATACAATTCTCAATAAAGCTATATAGATATGATCTGTAAGAGTACTGCACTGAAATTGGAAAATGCCCTTTCCTCCCAAATCTGTCTACCTAAAATTTTAAAATGTGGATTTCTTTGAAAATAAGTCTTTGAAGATGTAAATAAGAGGAAATCATATGGGATTACAGTGGGGTTCTAAATGTCTTTAAAAGAAGAGATTCAAGTACTGACACACAAGGAAAAGTTCCTTTAGTTAATGGAGGCAGGGGTTAGATTGATACAAATGTATATCAAGGGGCATCACAGGCTACAGGCAACAACCAGAGGCTGGACAGAGTAAAGGAACATGCTTTCAAAAGATCCTAATGATATCATGATTTTAGACATCTGCAGGAAGAAATTCAATCAAAATCTTAATATACTCTAGAAGCCAAAAACTTAAAACAAAATACTAGCAATCACTCAAAATAAAATACTAATAATCATTTTGTACAAGTCATTGTAAAACAGTAGGCCATTTATCAGGACATACTTCCATTCTTCTGAAAATCTTAGATGCAAAACCCTGATCAGATAAAACCCTGTAAACTCCTTATCTTATCTGATGAACAAGGAGTTTCTATTCTAATTTGATCTAGAACTTCTAGAATAAAAATCTGCATTCTGCTACAATTTGAATCTATCATGAAAAAATAGTCTGTTGTTAAAACTCATCCTTTTAACAATTCCAAGAGATAATCACATCATTAGAACATGATTCTATTTCTACTTTATAGTTAAGATAAAGCAGGAGAACTAATGATACCAACAGTAACAATAGCAACTCTTCTATTTGGATTAAATGATAATACCTAAAACTGAGTATTGTTTAGAAACAGCTAAGTGCTCTCAAACATACCACATTGCCATTAGTAAAATAAACTAAATAAGGTACTATTTTTTTTCTTTTTCATTAAAGAAATTCTTAAATAATATTCAGTCACCAAAGTTAAGTCCAGAATGCTTACTGCGGGAGAAAGATCACCATTAGATTATTAGTCTGATTTCTTCAGCATGGATTTCAACTCTCCATGAAACCATCCTACCCTATTTAATGAATATTATCTCCAACTATGCTATGAACACAGGCTCCTTATTCCTATTAGGCTTATGCCCCAAACATACATTTATTTCCTTTTCTGGTAATATTGTTGAACTTATTTTTCCAATATTCTGAAGCAGAATGTAATCTCTCCAAGATTTTTTCCAACTTATTAATACTTCTTATCCTCATAGACTATACTGCTGTATCAAAAGCCTTACAAATAAAATAATTTGCAGTCTAATTCTAAACATTTGAAAGGACAAGTACAAAATCACATGGGATACTACTGCCCACGTGATATGCACTTAGTACTTAATAACAGCATTCATTCATTTCTTAAAAACATGTTTCATATATATTATCTTCAAAGTACTCTGCTAGCAATGGGGCTAGAGTGGTGAACATGACAAACATAACAGAGCTAGTATTATAGTGGATGCTATAGTATAGCATCATGCCTACACATGCTTACAAAAGTCATCTGCACCATTACTAAATTATCTATTTGCTTGACGTTAAAGCAAATCAATCTTATAAAAGGAATATTATAAAAACACTTTTTTTTTTTCTTTTTGGTACTGGGAACTGAACCCAGCAGCATCTAACCACTGAGCAACACACTCAAGCCCTTTTTTATTTTTTACTCTGAGACAGGGTCTTGTTAAGTTGCTTAGGGCCTTCTAAGTTGCTGGGGCTGACTTTGAACTTACCATCATCCTGCCTCAAACTCCCAAATTTCTGCGATTACTGGCATGCACCACCACACCCAGAATGAAACCAATTTTTGATGAGATAGTAGACATTTTCTCCTTTCTATTTAGTTATATAGGAGAAATATCCCTACTTTCTCAATTTAAAATTAGTCTAAAGGAAAAATTAACTGTTTCATATCAGAAGGAAGCATTATTTCTGAAAGTTAAATTATTGGGTCAAATTTGCTCAAGGATCATCTTTGCTTAAAGTACGATTGATATTGTACTACTGTGGTTTTAGACCTTCAGCAGCAAGCATCTGTCAAATTTTATAATCCAGGGAAAAGGCATACTTCCATTTAGAGCTACATCTGTCTCAAGCTTCTTGTTCTATAAACACTAAGTGTTTCTTAGGTGCTCTCAACACAATGAGTGGCACATCAGTAGTCAGTATAGTCAAGAAGGCATAATTCCCTAAATATACATGGCAGTTAGCCAAGCTTCTTCGAGATAAGGATACTTTTTACTACTGAGTTTTATCAGTAAGAAAATACTCTGATCTAGTCATAAACTTTATTAACATATAGAATTAAAGATTGTCAAATAGCTTTCAGTGATCTTATTCAATAATTATAACTTTAACACAACAATCTTAAGAGTGATTTTTAATATAACTTTCAAAAATTGTTGCCAAGCTATATTTGTTTAGTTTTGTGAAATAACAGCATCTTCGGGAATTCCCCAAATTAATCTGACTTAACAGTAAGGTAAAGGAATTACAAATCCATTTTTTTTAATAACACATAAACATTGCCCTCTACAAGTAATTATCCCATAAGAAACACAGATTCCTCCCATGCCTAGAACCTCCCCTAAATCTGTAACAAGAAAAACTTTTCAAGGATATAAATCAATATTTAAATTTCATTAATTGGAGATGGGTGCTAAAATTCAGGAATTTTCAGGGGTGGGTCAATCAGTATAGCCCTTGCCTAGCATGTGCATAGCCCTGGGTTCCATTCCCAGTACTCCAAGAAACAAAAAATAAAATAAAATAAAATAAAATAAAATAAAATAAAATAAAATAAATTTCAGGAATTTTCAGACTATGCTTCAAAACTATAGGAAACTAGAAATGATCTTTCTCCACAAAAGCAAACTTAGGCTTAATTTTCTCAATAAGGTACTCATCTGATTACTATGCTTCTTACTAAAAATAACATGAACCCAATTTTTTCTGAGGAAATTTGTTGAAATGTATTTTTTGTGACAAGGGACTAAGGTTAACTATCAAACAGTTCTTGTCTCAAAGGAGGTATGTGTGGGTGTGTGGTTCTGGTACACACAGGTTCAACACAGGCACTAAAGTGATTTTTTAAAAATAAAAAGAAATGCTGGGCAACTTATCTATCTCTCAAAGCCTAAGTTTTATTAACTATAAAATAGAGACAGAGTAGCCCTTTAAATAAAAGTTGTTAAATGAGATAGTATATATAAAGCACTTAAAATTGAACACATCACAAATGATAATTGTAGTCACTATTTGTCACATCTCATGCTTATTTTCATATATACATATACATACACACTCCTTTCTCTTTTGGAATGGTCCTTCTTATGTTTATTATTAAAGTTTGTATATGCAATTCACTGCTAAAAAATTCAAAATTATGTCGTTATAAAATATACAACATAAAATATAAAGGATATTCATTAAAATGTATTGATTTTCTATATTATTTCTTATCTACACTCCCCACCAAAAATAGAAAAGACATAATCCATAACAATTAATCTTCACTAAAATATCATTATTTTAACAATAACAAACATAAAACCAGAAGAGACAAAGTTTACAATTAATATTTCTTAAAAACTATTCACCTCATATTCAAGTTCCTATTTAAATAAAAGACAAATACTGACACTTCAGTTAACATTAAAACTATGAAAGGTTCTGTCTAAAAACATGTATTTTCAATATTTTTTAAATAAACAATATTTATACGCAAACTACAGGTTACAAAAGCATCTCAATGATGTGAATAACATATAAACCCACCTGTACTATAATAAAAATAATAGTAAAATCATGTAACATACTTGAAAATAAAAATCATTTCAAGTATCTCCTGGAATAAAATGTGATTTTAAAAAATATTCCAGGGGCCGGAGTAGTGGCTCTGTGGTTACGGTGCTTGCCCAGCACATGCAAGTACACAGGTTCAAACCCTAGCACCCACGTACACAACTAAGTGTCTGAGCAACGAAGGCCATGTGAAAAACTCAACAACAACAACAAAAATTTGATTCTCTCTCTCTCTCTCTCTCACTGTCCTCTTTCAAAAAAATAAAATAAAATATTCCAGATAAAATAATTCGTAATATTTGTGTGAAAAATTAGACAGTGAAGACTAAAAATGAAATTTAGAGAAAGGAACCTAAAAGAAGCTAAAAACACTAGGAGACCTAGCCTCTTTGTGTAAGCCTGCTGGCCTTCTCTTAGGTATACTTTTGATTCAATAAATACGCTTTTTCTGTCTCAAAAAAGAAAAAGAAAAGAAACCACATAATGCCAAAACTTTCACATCTGAAATATGAATTCTGGGTTGGTTTTTAAAATAAATGTGAAAGTGAACCAACAAACACAGGATATGGATTCTAGGTATTTCATAAGTAATGGATGACTGAATAGACCATTCAGCCTACATTTGGTTAAGTAACATCAGATTAGTACAAGACATTTAAATACCAGATTGTCCTTGTTAGATTGTAAGGTTTTTTATTTTCTTCATTAAAAAATGAAAAAAAATTAAGAAAAGGCATGTAAATTAGATATCACTTAATAATTCAAAGTATTATCATAACTGTTTAAAGTTTTTTGGGGAACAGGAAGTGGGTAGTGCTGGAATTGAGAGAAAACAATAATGGGCAAATCCCTACCTGAACCAACTGGAGATGAGCCAACACTAAGACTCTGTAAACTTCCATTCCTGAGCAATGTAGGAGATTTCTGGAGACTAGAGCTTGTTACGCTTCCTGCAGCTGAGGCTACAGATGATGTTGGTGAAGCAGAAGAAACTGAGAGATGAGAAACATTTTCTTGATTTTTGTTTCCTTTGGGTCTACCAGGCCCATGCTTACTTTGTTTATTTCCTTTTCTTTTCTTTTCTTTTACAGTTTCATCTTCTATGCCAGAAGTTTGAGCCCGCTTATATCCTGCTGTAGGAAGACTGGAACTACCCAAATCGCCAGGTGAATTTTCAAAGCTTTTAGGCTGTGAAATAGCTGAGGTCGCAGGGTGACCAATTAAGGAACTAAAACTATTTACCCCCCCTTCCTGGCTTCCAGACTCTCCTTTATGTACATCTTTGGTTGATGATGACTGTTGGGAGTGAGTATAACTGTCATTACGCAGATCTGAGTCTGTAAAGCTCAAGAAATCCTGGGGAGACTGCACTGAACTTCCAGAAGATGATTTTACACTGCCTGGAGTTCCTGAAAAACTGCCTGTAGTAAAAATAAAAATAAATAAATAAAAATGAAAAAACAGGGGAGGAAAAGAAAAAAATTGGATGCAAAAGTTCCCATGAGTAGTAGATGTTGATACAATCATCAAAAAGGAGAGAGGACTTTAAAAAAATTAACTATTAAACTTTAGGACATCAATATTATAACAAAGCAAGATTTGCAAACGGTTACTGAAATGAAGTTTACCTCTAAGATTATCTTGGTAAAAAAACACTTGTCATTTGATAGGTAGTATTAAATATTTACTCTTGAATCACAAGCTATTATTTATACAATTATGAAGACATAAGATGTGCTTTATTTAACCTACCTTTTACACAGCATTCCTCAGTCCCCTCCCCCCAACACCTTGGGTATGCTTGAAGAAGGACTGAAGAACAAGCAAAGTCACATTTTGACAGTTCAGCAGCACCCAACAAGGTTAAATCTGACTAGCAAACTCTCTTTTTCAAATACTTAATCATAAATGTTCCCCAGATACAGTAAGAACCAAAAGATGTTTCTGAAGTTATAAGTTTTTAAGACAGATCAGTGATTGCTATTATTCATCTGAATCTAACCCAAACAACACATGGATATGATAAAATGATAAGTAGTAGTCTAATTTACATCTCACACTCTCCCAGTCCGCTTTCCATGGAAGCACATAAAGAAAAATCTATCTCTAACATTCTCCTATTGCTTTAAAAGAAGGAAAAATGACAAGAGAGGCAGCTTTCATGAACTTCTTTCACAACTGCTTATTCTTTCTTTGCTCTAGTCAAAGAACATTACCGGCTCGCCACGGCATTATGCAATACAAGAACCTTAAGGTTCTTATTTACCTGATGGAAAATTAATATGACCTGGGATGAAACAAAAGTTTGATCCACCAACCATTTTTTTTCTTCTTTTTTTTTCAGGGCTGAGGATCGATTGTGTGCTGGGCAAGCGCACGGCCACTGAGCTAAATCCCAACCCCTCCACCAACCATTTTGTGAAACCCTCTTCCAGGCTTGCCAGGCAAATGTTCAGACTTGGTTGTTACCACACATCTTATTATGTTTCATAAAACTACATTATATTGAATTTCAACTAAAGTGTTTCAAAACAAAAAAAAAAACACTTAAGTATTTTATTTAAGTGGAAAGGACATTTTAAACTAAGTGTTAAATTTTACTGCAGAGTATATTCATAAGCAATCTCACATAAATCAATTTTTCCCTCACACACACACAAATTCTTTTCAAAGTAAATCCCAAGGTTTTGATTTTTAAAATTTTATCTCCTCTGAAATACCTGTTTAAAAAGAACATTAACAGTTCTAAAACTTAAGTATTGCTAGAATACATTTGTTGTATTAATTTATAAAATTTATACTTATACGAGCATTTTCAGATGTCTGCATAAAAAATAAACATAATAAGAAGCCATGTACATTATATCTAGTCATTTAAGAATGACTGCAATTTGGTATGTAATTAGCAGGAGACGTTATTGTTTTGGTGCTGGGGAATCTAACTTAGGGCTTTGCATAAAGAAATTTTTATACATTCTGACCTGTTACCATCTTTCTTCTAATGTGTTTTATTTTTCTTAGATGGTATTAAAAATCTCACTGCCATATAGTAAATACTTTACAACAGGATATGTAATACTTTAAACACATATTTTTCTAATATTCATATACTACTCACGATGAAAAAATCCAAATAATTACCTTAAATACTTTATTTCTAAATTTCAGTGTTTAAAATTTTTACACATTATCTTAGATGTAACAAATACAAGGCATTCTCAACTATGCCTTAACAACTACTGTAAAGATTCTTCAAGTTCCCCAAAAATGGGTGATTTCTTTTCTATGTGGATTAGTATTTCACAGAACTAAAACTTTAAAATGTAAGCTGCACATCTGGTTGCACAAGCTTGTAATCACAGCTTGAGAGACTTAGGCAGAGGATCACAAGTTCAAGGCCAGCATCTGCAACTTGGAAGACTCTGTCTCAAATTTTAAAAATAAAAACAGAAGGTGGGGGAACTTTCCAATGAGTTCCATGGTGGAAGAGCGAATGCCCAGTATACAGCAGGCCCAGAGTTCCATTCCCAGTAAGAAATTTTAAAAAACCTAAAAATATAACTTTATGCGGGAAGTAAGTGGTTTTCTGTTGTTTGTTTGTTTTTTAAAAGAGAGAGGGACAGTGAGAGAGAGAGGGAGAGGTTGGGAGGGGGAAACAACTTTATTTAGATTTTCATCTGGTTTTCATTGCTCCAATACTTAGTTGTGTATGTGGTACTGCGGTTTGAACTCAGGTCCTCACACATGACAGGCAAGCACTGTAATCACTCAGTCACTGCTACAGTCCTGGAATTAAGGCTTTAATTACAGATATTGACTGAATTCTGCTAGTATCACATTCAAAATGTGAATAAAGTTACATTTAAGGTTAATTAAGGTTTCACTATTTTTTTCAATGTGGTAGAAAAGAACAACAAATGTAAACTTTACTTAAATAAATTTGGCATTTAATTTTATACTTGTCTAATCTTTTGTTATATAAGGGACACACACACAAACTGGGTCCTGAAATCTACAAACCAAAATTACTACTTTTATAAATATATGAACTGACATTTTAATGAGAGGTCAGCAAACTACACATTCAAATAATGTTCTGCTAGATTTTCTTTATAAGTTTATTATTAGCAGAGGTTTCAACGGGGGTAAAGGGTAATTTTCTTTTCTCATTTACTCCTAGGGAAACAAAGCTCTTTGGGGACACATCATATATTTTACTAGTATATTTTTCTCCAACAGCATTAATATTTCTAATTCTCGAAATTTTATGTTCATGTTAAAAGTTACAAAAAGCAATCACACAGAGTTCTGTGTTCTAAAATTGAGCTGTAACCAGGAGGGGTGGCACATGCCTGTAATCCCAGTGACTTGGGAGCCTGAGGCAGGAGGATTGCAAGTTTGAGGACAGCCTGGGAAACTCTGCAAGACCTGTCTCAAAATAAAAATTTTAAAAATGAACTGGGGAAGGATTGTAGTGTAGGTTCAGCAATAAAGCACATGCCCAGCATACACAAGGACCTAGGTTACAACCCCAGAACCACATACACAACCAAGTGTTAGAAAAACTAAAATCAGATGAAAAAAATAAAATAAAATTGATTCTCTTTCTCTCTTTCTTTTAGAAGAAAAGAAGGACTGGAGATATAGCTCAGTAGCAGAGTGCCCTTGGGTTCAATCTCCAGTACCAAAATAAAATAAAATAACTAAAAATGTATGTTATTTTTTCTCTATAAAACAGCATACCGTTACTTTTGACCTTTGGCTAAACAACAAACAGTTATTTGTAACACACTTATGCTACAATATTAGTGTATACAAAATTCAAATTAAAAAAAAAATTCAAATTTAACTAAACATCCTATAAATATAGCAGTCTGATTACAGAACATATAAAAACAGAGTAAAATTCCACTTTAAACAAGCTTTACAATAAATGCATGACTGATCAACAGTCATTATTTATTTGGACCCATTTAGATTCCCTAAAAATTGTTCAACCTGGGGCTGGAGCAGTGGCTCAGTGGTTGGAGCTCTTGCCTGGCATACACAGGACCCAGATTCAAACCCCAGCACTACACACACACAACTTAGTGTCCGAGAAACAAAGGCAAGATTAAAAAATAAATAAAATTGATCCTCTCTTTCCCTCTTAAAAAAACAAACAAACAAACAAACAATGTTCAATCCCCTAACAATTGTTCTAATGTTTAATTAGGAAAGGTAAATAAAAACAATTTACAGAAAAGAATGATTATTTTACAAAGGTAGAAAAAAAGAAATTCCAACTTTTATTGCTTTTCTCCCTAATCTTAACTTTTATTCTACAACTAAATATTCAACAACATTTTAACTTTGGAAGCACAAATCATAACATAAGAAGAAACCAAGAGTTCCAGAATGATTTTAACAGAAAATACTAGACTTCAAAGTAATCTTATCATATAATCTAATTAATAATCTAGAACAATTCATTAATTTTAAGTAAAAAATAAATTCTTTAACATAATAAAAGTACTATTGACCATAATCAGAACAAATATTTCAACTAAAACACCATGACTGATACCTTGTGGGAATGGACTAGATGCTGACACAGTTGTTCCTGGATTTCTTCCACCACCAGGTTTCCTTCCCCTTTGACCTGAGCTGTGAGCTGAGGATTTCTTCCCTTTGCTCTCTGACCCTCTAGCCTCAGAAACATCTTTTCCACTAGAGGTATGGGCAGAGACTTCTTGGAAATTTGCATTTGTAAATCGTGCAGTAGTATCTTCCAGGCGCTTCAATGATCCAGATATAGAGTTGTTGCTAGTGCTTGTATAAGTCTAACATTTTGATTAAAGTAAAAGGGGAGACAGAAAAAAGAAAACTGGTTACCTTTAAATACAGAGAACAATATATGGCACATTAATAATAATTACTGAACTTGTAAGATAAATTTAGGAAACTTTTAGTACTATAAATAAGTCAGTTTATCAAAGAAAAACATGTAAAAACAATTAAAGTATAATGTAACTTTTTTTCTGGTGGTAGACTTGAGGCTCAAATCAAGGACCTCACACATATGAACAAGCACACTACCACTGAGCTGCATCCCCAGACTCTTAAAAAAAAAAAAAAGAAAGAAAAGAAAAACTATAGATATTGTATTGCTCTTTGAGAGTCAAATTGCAGCAATTAATAAAGGTATATACTAGTCATATTTATTAAATGACACAGCAACATTTCAATTTTTTTCCAATTACTTTTTTCCAATCACTTTTCAAGCAACATCATTTTCAACAAGAACATATTACCTCCTAGACACAAAATCATAATAAGCTTTAGTGTTCAAAACAGGTAGGCAATAATCGGAACTAAGGAGCTACCAATCTATTAGAGGACTAAGACAGTAGGTTATATGGTTCTGGTGTAGTATGAAGTAGCAATTTTTAAAGTATTCAGGTGAAGTCTCCTTTGAAAAAAGAGAAATTACTAAGTCTTTGAAACAGAAATCATTTCTTCCAAGTATTAGTTTGAGGGAAAATGTTATAATTATGGAGCTAAAATTTTTATTAAAACTGATTCTTAATCACTCCCTCTAATCTAGGATATATGATTGAGGAAAAGGCAAGATAAATATTTCTTTGAACCAACAGTTTCCAGTTTTCAGTAATGATTTTAAATACAAGGTGTTTATAAATAATGGCAAATTAAATGACTGAAAATGAATTACACCAGCTGCACATAAATCGACATGCTTCAAAAGACATATAAGGTCTATAGGAGCAGTTATATGTCACAGTTAAAGTCACTCAAGTATCTAAAGCTCCCAGTGCATTTAAGTTCACTGAGTGCTTCAAACAGAACTGAACCCTAAAGTTTTTATTAAAAACATACATACTACTGTCATTAAGTTGCTTAGGGCCTCACTAAACTGCTAAGGCTGACCTGGAACTTACAATGCTCCTGCCTCAGCCTCATGAGTCATTGGGATTTTAAGAGTGGGCCACTGTGCCTTGATTTTAAATATCCAATGTAAAAATTGGGGGGGAGGGGGTCTGAAAATACACAAATGCCAATTTCCCATATATAACCATGACTCCATTCAAGTAGGAAAAAAATTTAAAAATGAGAAAAAGTCAATAAAAATCAATTTTCAGAATGGTTAATATTTTTTAACAAAATTAATGCTAAAAAAATAAAAAAGGACTATCCGCAGCACCACAGGAGCCTCTCCAAAAAATAAAAAGAGAGAAATCATCCAGTGTTTTGAAAACCAAGTCTTCTTTCTTGCTAACTTTCCTGCTACTTGTATCCACTTGCCACCCCCACACCCCAACACTGTCAATAACAGATATCATCATCAAATACAAGAAACATTAGCTCATAAAACAAAACAGCTGCTATTCTAACAAAACCATGATCCACAAAAAGAACAAAAGTTTCAAAGTAAATTTGACCATTTAACAAACCAATCATGTTAAGCTGATAAAACTTCATGGCTTACTTTAGAAACATGAACCTTTTCCATGCTGGGCAGGTCAATTTGGAAACTACCCCACCTCATTTTTCAAATATTTTTTTCCAATTACTTGTGTTGATCCTGAGGTTCTCCATTCCTCTCACATCTGATCCTTGTATGACCTAGTGAAGTTTAAAAGTCATCTAAGAAAACACAGTGGTGTTCTTCACTCATGTACTTTGTTAAGTATCAAATAAAAGCTGAAGAGAAAATTTGGTGGAGTACTACGAATGGAAATGTACTTTTCACTTCCACCAAACAACCTAATTAGGGTTGGTAAATTCATCTATTTAACAGAATATCCTTGTTTCCACTCTGAAGTACAAAAGTGTCCATAAATCTAATAAAAACATGACATTTGGAAAAAGCAATGAAGCTATAAAGAAAGCAATGAAACAATCAAAATTCAGTAACACGCATCACATTAAAGCCATAACTGAACATTTTGCTTTTTTTTTTTAAATAGTACTGGGACATTGTACCACTGAGCTACAAGCCCAGACTCTTCCCACCGACCCCTCCCCTACACATACACAGTTTGGCTAAGTTGCCCAGGATGGCCTTGAATTTGCCATTTACCTGCCTTAGCCTCTAAATATCTGGGATCACAGGTATGCAGCACTGTGCCCAGCTGAATGTTCTACTTTTAAAAAGTTTCTATACCTTTTAAGTCTCCAAAGACATCAGAGACTTCTTAATATGGTGGTGGTGGCCGGGGTGGGGTGGGGTGGGGTGGGGTGGGGGGTTAGGAAGTTAGCTGAAGCTGTTCCATTATGGGGGAAAAAATTCGCATAATGAACCACCCCTCCAAGGATATACAGGTTTCATTCAGAGGGACCTTAACCTTGACTCCATGTTGAAAGTTAATTCAAAAGTACTTACTCTCAATTATGTGCTAAGATAATTATAGTACAAGAGAATTCCACTACAAATAAATAAATCAACTCAAAATCAAGGAGAAAAAGGTTAAAAAAAAGGAAAGCAGAGAGAAATGGAAGAGGGATGAATGAGACAATGAGTAAACTTGAGAAGAAATTAAGAAAGCTGCTGTTTCCTCAGCTTCTTACCCTAAAAGCATCTCATAGTATTACCACTACTAAGGATGATCTTAGTGAATAAAAATATTTATATTTCATACAGTTTGGACCATAAAATACAAACTGCTTCATTTGGTACCTGCTATAGCTTAGAGTGGCATGTCCCCCAAAGAAGCATGTTTTTAAAGTCTTGATTGTCAGTCTGTGCTGCTACCAGGAGGGGCCTAGTAAAAGGAAATTAGGTAAATGGGGGGGCATACCCTTCAAGGGGAAATTGGGATACTGATCTGTTCCTCACCCCACCCCACCCCACCCCCCGTTTTTCTTCCATCATCAGGTGAACAGACTTCTTTTTGCAATTCGCCCTGCCATGATATAACATGCCATGATGGGGTCAACCAACTAGGGATTGAAACCACTGAAACTGTAAGACAAAATAAGCCTTTCCTCTTAACAAGATAATTACCTAAGATATTTTGTTACAGTGATGGAAAGCTAACACAGTGCTCAACTGAAGAAAATATGGCCTTTTTTTTCCTTCTCATTAAGAGACAAAACTGGATGATTTGGTTGCACTGAGTCTCCAAATTAGTGCATGAATATACTGATCTGTATTGACTTGCAAGCAACTTAATGAGTAATTTAGAATACATTTGATTTTTGTTTATCAAAAGTATAAGTATAGGGGCTAGAGTGTTGGCTCAGCAGTTACAATGCTTGCCTGGCATGAGAGGACTCAGGTTCAAACACCAGCACCACATACACAATGAAGTGTCAGAGCAACAAAAGCCACATGAAAAACAAAAAAAACTTGATTCTGTCTCTCTCACTGTCCCTCTCTTAAAAAAAAAAAAAAAAAAAAAAAAGTATAGGGATGGAGCCATGGCTTGGCGGTTACAGCACCTATGGAGCTTGCCTTCCATATGCAAGTACACGGGTTCAAACCCCAGCACCATATACACAATAAACTGTCCAAGGAATGAAAGTCACATGAAAAACTATTCAATAAAGATTGCTTCTCTTTCTCTCTTTCAATATCCTCTCTTTCTTTAAAAAAAAGTATAATTACTTATCTTCTGAGATAATCCAATCCTCATATACCTATTCAATAGCACTAATGGGAAAAAAATTTTCCTGCTTCAAAAATGTTAAATTACATTAAGAATCAAAAAATAATTCTGTAATAGGAAAGATATACGAGTTATGATTTTTCAAAAAAAGATAAAGTTGTCTCAGATTATTCCACAAGGCTTTGTCACCTACATTGTTGAAAAGGTGCCAGAATAAAAGAGGAAATGAACGATGATCGTGTCTTCAATCATGAGTAAACAGAATATGCTAATTAAAATTTTAAAAATTAAATTAGGTACTACCGAATCATCTCATAAAATGCACAAGTTTTCATACACTAGGCCAACCCTGAAAACACAGCACATAAATTATCCAACATGTGTCACTGCAAGAATGAAAACATTTTAAACAAACAAAAAACGCCTGTGAGCTATGGAACAACTTTAAGCATCCTAATCTACATCATATTGGAATAACCAAAGGAAAATGGGAGGGAAATTTTTTGAAGAAATAATACCAGGAAAAATTATAAAACAGATTTATGAAGTTCAACTAACCCCAGGCACAAGAAACAAAGAATACTACCAAGAACCCAATTCATTGTCAAAGAGCTTATTCTTAGGTAGCTAGTCAGCCATGAATGGGGGAGCAGGAAAAGGACAATGAAGGGCAACTGAAAACCACAGGGAGTCTGATGGGAAGACAAGAACCTGGAGGATGGGGACCTGGTATATTAAAACCATCACCCTCACCATAATTAATTACATCTCCTTAAGAAAAGTATTTCAAGATCATGTCATACCCTACCAGATGGCCAGGATCCTCCCTTATAAGAGAAACTAAGTCACAACCATCCCAACCACTGCGAACGTCACAAAACTTTGCTGAGGGGTACTCAAAGACTAACAAGCAGATTAAGCAGTATGAGAAACTGAGGCAAGAACAATGGAATCCAGAAATCATTAAAAACTTTGACTTGGCCAGGGTCATTGTCACTTTTTGTTGAGAGGACCTATTCTCACCCTAGAGGATGACCCTTTCCTTTCTTCCTTTTCCCTTTCCTTCTAATAAACTTATTTGACTAAGTCCCTTGTCTTGCCTGGAATCCAACAATAACACAAGAATCTAACGTGGAGAAATCCTCAGCTGCCTTGCCTGGGCTTTGCCAGAGGGTCAATAACAAACAATGACAAAAATTTTAAAAGCAGCCAGGATTCTGTTTTTTGGAATGTTTCTTAAGCACTACCAAACAAAGACAAAGATGAAAAGGCTGGGTATGGAGGTATACACCTGTAATTTCAGCCACTGGAGAGGATGACCAAGTTTAAGGCCAGCCTCATAACTGAGACCCAGGTCTCAAAGAAAAAAAGAAAAGGGATAGGAATGTAGATCAGAAGAAAAGAACCCTAATACCACTAAAAACAAACAAAAATCTCCCTGAAAACAAAGAAATCTAGAAATAGAAGAGAAGTAAAAGAAACAAATTATCAAACTAGAATTCTACCACCAGTTTAAAATCTCCTTCAAAAAAAATTCAAAATAAAACCTTTTTTATAAACCCAGGATTAAACCAGAAGTACTTGACCACAGTGCCACATCTCCAGTTCTTTTAAAGCAGGGTCATGGCAAGTTGCTTAGGGCCTCCCTAAGTTGTTGAGTGAGGCTGGACTCAAACTTGAAACTCCTCCTGCCTCAGTCTCTTCAATCTCTAGGATTAAAGTACAGGAGTGTGCCACCACATAGACTCAAAAGAAAGGCTTTTCTAGGCACAGCTAAGGAAAAAATATCTGAGCTTGTGGATATGGCAACAGAAAACCCCTAAAACTAAAGAGGCAAGGAGAAAAAAGACTGGGAAGCTAGAAAAGGACAAGAGCACAGCAGAACTGAGCAGAGCCCAGCAGAGCCCCCTGAGCTGAGCCGAGCTCAGTGGTAAAGCATTCCTTGGTTCGATCCCTAGTACAAAAAAGAAAAACAAAAATCTCTCCCAAATTAATGGCAGAAACTGAACCAGAGATCAAGACACCTCACAGGACGCTAAATAGATAAATACAAAAATAAAACAAAGCAACTCTACACCTTGGAATACATTCAAAGTAAAGAAAATAAAATATACAGAACAGATTCTTTAAAAGAAGCTAATGGGTAGGCTAAAGAGGTGGCTCAGTGATTCAAGCACTTGCCTGGCATGTGCGAGGACCTGGATTCGAACCCCAGCACCACATACACAACAAGGTATCAGAGAAACAAAGGCCAGATGGGAAAGTAAATTGATTCTTTCTCTCATTCTCTCCCTCTCTGGAATTCAATACCCTAGTGAATTATTCTTTCATGTTTTTTAAAAAGTTCAAGGAATACAGTATGTCAGAAACTTGGATCTGCATAAAGAAAGGAAGAGAATCAGCAAAGTGAAAGCAAATTGAAAACTTTGGGGGCTTTGGGGGTGGTTCTACCACTGAGCTATATCCTCAGTCCTGTATTTATTATTTTTAAAATAATTTTGGGGAGGATGGGTCCTAGGGATTGAATCTACAGACACTTCACCACTGAATAACATCCCCAGACTTTTACATTTTTTTAAATTTTGATACATGGTTTCAATAAAATTGCCCAGGCTGGCGTTGAATTTTTGATTCTCCTGCCTCACCAAGTGTAGCTGGGATTATAGGCATGCCCCTGGTGACATTTACTAACAAGTAACATGTGTTCAAAATAACAGAAATAAGGTATATAATTAAGTACATACACATGGAGTTTATATTATGTGTGAAATGAATAGCAGCAATGATACCAGGATTGAAGGCAAAAAATTGAGAATATTTCTTATTATAAAGTACTTGCACTGGACCTGAATATGTTATACTGCAAACTCTAGGACAACTATACGAAAAGATTTAAAACAATTTTTTTAAGTATAATTGATTTGCTAAAAAATGAAAGAAAATGGAATCATATAAAATGCTCAATTAAAGCCACAAAAGACAGAAAAGATGTGGCTGACCAAAGCAAGGCAACAAATAGAAAAAACAAATATAGTCACTGTTGACCCAACCAAGTCAATAATCACCTAAAACATCAATTGCCTAAATGTTCCAATAGAAAACAAATATTATCAGAATGCATTAAAAAATCTAAGAACAGGGGGCTGGAGCAGTGGCTCAGTGGTTAAGGCGCTCGCCCACCATGCGCAAGTACATGGATTCAAATCCCAGCACCCACATGCACAACTAAGTGTCAGAGCAACGAAAGTCATGTGAAAAACTCAATAAAAATTGATTCTCTCTGTCTCTCTGTCACTGTCCTTCTCTCCTTTTTTTTTTTTTTGTCCTCTCAAAAAAAAAAAATCTAAGAACCAAGTATACGGGCTTTGTTGTTACATTTTCAAACATGCAACTGACAATATAATTTCGTTAATATCATCCTCAAGAAATTCCCTCTCCTGGTCCCTTTCCTCTACAGACCTCTGAGCTCCCTTTGAGTTTCCTAAAAATCCTGCCCCTGCCACCACCACCACCACCTTTTTTTCCCTTTTTCCTATCTTCCCCATATGGGAAAAAACATGTGACCCTTGACTTTCTAAGGCTTGGCTTATTTCGCTTAACAATCATGTTCTCAAGTTTCATCTGTTTTCCTGAAAATGACTTAATTTCATTCCTCTTTAAGGATGAATAAAATTTCATCGTGTACATATGCCACATTTTCTTTATCCATTCATTCATGGACACCAGGACTAGTTCCACAATTGGGCTATACTGTGAATTATGCTGCTCTAAACAAACATGGGTATGCATGTATCACTACAACAGCATTTTTTCATTTTTTGGTGCCAGGGAACCCAGGAGCACTTTACCACTGAGCTAGCTACATCCTCACATCCTCGGTCCTTTTTTTTTTTTTTAATCTTTTTCTTCTTTTTTGGTGGTGGTGGGGGAGAAAATCCATTTTATTTTTTCAGCTGGTTTTAGTTCTTCAATACTTAAGTTACTTATGTGGTCCTGGAGTTCGAACCTGGATCCTAGTGCATGCCAGGCAAGTGCACTACCACTGAGCCACTGCTCCAGCCCCCTCAGTTCTTCTTTAAAACATTTTGAGACAGGGTCTCACTAAATTGCTGGTGCTGGCCTCAAACTTGCAATTCTCCTCTTGCCTTGGCCTCTCAAAAGTTTCTGGTATTACAAATGTGCATTACTATACATTTTATTTCAAATAAATACCAAATGATATAGCTGAGTCATATGAAGTTTCATTCCTGGTCTTCTGAGGAACCTCCAACTGATCGGCATAGTGGTTGTACTAATTTACAAGCCTACCAACCATGTAAGTGTTCCTTTTTCCCCACAACCTTGCCAGCATTTATTAGTTTGTTTGTTTTCATTTATTTTGGTACTAGGGAGGGAACCCAGGAGCGCTTAACCTCTAAGCCACATCCTGAGCCCTCTTAATTTTTTCTTTTGAGACTGGGTCTAAGTTGCTGAGGCTGGCTTTGAACCTGTGATCCTCCTGCCTCAGTCTCTGAGGCCACTGGAACTAAAGGGGGGCATGGTGGCATCTGACATGTTGTGGTTTTTGTTGTTTTGTTTTTAAGAGAGAGAGAGGGGCAGTGAGAGAAAGAGAGAATTATTTATTTATTTATTTTTTCGTGTGGCTTTCATTACTCCCATGCTTAGTTGCGTACGTAGTGCTGGGATTCGAACCTGTGTCCTTGCGCCTGCAAAGCAAGCGAAATAACCTCATCAGCCACTGTTCCAGCCCGAGAATAAATTTTTACTTAGTTTTTCATGTGGCCTTTGTTGCTCCAACACTTCACTGAATACACAGTGCTGGGGTTCAAACCCATGTCCTTGCGCATGCCAGGCAACAGCCATAATCGCTGAGCCATGGCTCCAATCTGTGTTTGTATGCTTGAGGACAGTCATTCTGACTGGAGTACAACGAAATTTCAGTGTAGCTTTGATCTGCATTTCCCTAATTGCTAAAGAAGCTGAATATTTTTTCATATATTTCTTGGTCATTTGCAATTCTTCTTTTGAGAAATGCCTGTTTAGTTCATTTGCTCATTTGAATTCTTCATATATTCTGAATATTAAACAGAAGAAAAACTAACAACGATTTTCTTCCATTCTATGCATTCTCTCTTCAAGAAACCTACTTTAAATATACACACATATAGTTTGTGTTTTGTTTTTTGGTTATTTTTTTTTTTTTCCAGGGCTGAGGACCGAACTCAGGGCCTTGTGAGTGCTAGGCAAGTGCTCTGCCACTAAGCTAAATCCCCAACCCCTAAGCACATATAGTTTGAAGAAAATGGATGGAGAAAGGTATACAATCCTAATAACACTTACCGCCCCGCCCCCCAAAAAGGAATAGTTAATATTAAATATAAGCAAATCAGACTCCAGAGCAAAGAAAATTAACAGGGATAAAGACCGTCATTACATAATGATAAAGTATGAGTCATTCAAGTGTATATGACTAACAATAATGCATTAAAATACGTGAAGCAAAAACTGATGGAATTAAAAGCAGAACTAAATGAATACACTAGTATAGCTGGAAACTTTAATACTCCTCTACAGAAATGAACAGATCCAACAAGCAGAAAATCAGTTAAGGATGTAATTGAACTGAAAAGCACCATTAATCAACTGAACCTAATTGACATCCACACAAGTACTTCATCCAACAGCAGCAGTTTACATACTCGGACTCACATGTACCATTCACTAAGACACATTCTATGCCGTAAAACACATCTCAACAAATCTGAAAGCATGTAAATCAGGCCTGTTAACACCTTCCTCTCATGACAATAACATTAAACTATAAAACAAAAGAAAGATTAAAAAGAAAATCCCCATATATGCAAAGATTTAATGACATATTTCTAAATAACACATGGGTCAAAGAAAAATAAGAGAAATTTAAGATTAATTTTAAACAAATGAAAATTAAAACAATATAAAAATTTAGCAATGAAAGTTTATCTTAGGAAAGGAGAAAGATGCACTCCTATAACCCAAGCAACTCCAGAGGCTGAGGCAGGAGAATCACAAGTTCAAGGCTAGCCTCAGCAATTTAGCTGTCTCAAAATAGAAAGGTAAGGGCATGTAGCTCAGGGACAAAGTGTCCCTGGGTTCAATACCCAGTACCTAAAAAACGAGAAAAGAAAGAAAGAGGAAAGAAAAGACAACTTAACTCAGTAATTTTTGGTTAACTAGAAAAGAGCCAAGTAAATCTAAGAAGGAAAAAAGAACTCAGCAGAAATCAATGAAACTGGAAACAAAGTCATTCAAAATATCAATGAAACAGGGAAAACGGGGCAGTGAGGAAAGGGAAAACTTATTAATCAGAAATGAAAGAAGAGAAAAGAATAAAAAGGGAATACTATGAACTCCATGACCATAATTTTTTGGGGGGTGGGGGAGGGGAGAGTGCCAGGGAATGCACCCGGGGGTGCTAAACCACTGAGTCACATCCCCAGACCTTTTCATTTTTTATATTGAGACAGGGTCTCACTAAGTTGCTGAGGCTGGCCTCGAACATGCGATCCTCCTACCTCAGCCTCCCGAGTTGCCGGGATTACAGGTGTGCATCACCATGCCCAGATTCCATGTCCACAAATTTGATAACCTAGATGAAATGCACCAGTTCCTCAAAAGACAATCTGCCAAAATTCAAACAAAAAGAAATACATAACTGAATGGGCTTACATCTAGTAAAGAAATTGTATCAATCATTAAGAATCTTCTAAAACAGAAAGCACCAGGCCCAAATGGGTTTATTGGCGAATTCTATCACACATTTTAGAACTTATTCTAATTCTCTAAAATCTCTTCCAAAAAACAGAATCAGAAGGATTACTTCCTAACTCATTCTGTCGTGGCAGCATTACCTAAAATCAAAGCTAGAGGAAGACATTAAAGAAAACTGCAGTTCAATCTCTCTCCTGAATATAGGATGGGGAAATCCTCAAAAAATGTACTAGCAAACTGAATCCAACAATGTATAAAAACAACCACATATCATCACCAAGTAGTAAAAAGTTGCTTTAACACTGAAAACTCAATGTAATCTGTCACATCAACAAGCTAAAGAAAAATCAGGTGCTTGTGTCAATTAGATATAAAAAAGGCATTTAAGAAAATCACTCAATCATGATTTTAAAAAAACAAACTAGCAAACTGGAAATAGAAGGATAGAGAGGAAACTTCCTTTAGATAAAGATCTTCCACAAAAATCACAAAGCTAACATCATACTTAATGGGTGAGAAACTCAAAGCTTTTTCCCACTACAATGACAAAGAAAGACAAGAATATCTACTCTTATATTCCTGTATGGATATTCACACAAAAACCCTGCACATGGATGCTTATAACAGCTTCATTCATAACTGTGAAATCTTGAATAAAACCAATTTCAGCAACTAAATGGATAAACTACTATGTTCAAGAGAATATGCTAAAAAGAAATGATGCAGAAGCCAAGAAAAAATGTGGCGGACACTTACTTACATATTACAAAGCAAAAGGAGCCTATTTCAAAAGGCTACATGCTATACAATTCCAACTAAACGACAATATGGAAAAGGGAAAATTATGGAGACAATGAAGAAATTGATGGTTGCCCAGAGTTATGTTGGAAAGAGGGATCCACAGATGGAGCACAGATTTTTAAGGTAATGAAACTACTTCAAGATACTAAAATAATGTATGCATGCCAATTATACATCTGCCAAAATTCACAGGTTGAACACACTAAGACTGAACCCAAAACTAAAATTACGAACTTTGGGTGCGAATAATATGTTGATTCACCAAATTTTACCACTCTGATGGGGGACTGTACAAGAGTGGGGACAGAATGTATGTCAGAACTTTCCTATACTTTCTGCTCAATTTTATTATGAACCTAAAACTGCTCTAAATATGAGGTTTAAATTTTTATTGCTTCTATTAGAAAAAGGTCAAATAAAGTTATAGCTTCTACATTAAGAAAGCTTTACCAAAGCCCTATACAGATTTAATGCAATCCCCATCAAGATACCAATGTCATTCTTCACGGATATAGAAAAAGCAATTCTCAAGTTCATATGGAATAACAAAAGACTTAGACTACCCAAAACATTACTCAGCAAGAAGGAGGAAACAGGTGGTATCTCAATTGCTGACCTGAAATTATATTGTAGGGCTATAGTAACAAAAACAGCACGGTATTGGTATCAAAACAGAACTGAAGACCAATGGAATAGAAAAGAAGATTCTGAGATGAACCCCCATACCTTTAACTATCTGATATTTGATAAAGGGGGCAAAAGCATTGTGTGGAAGAATGATAGCCTGTTCATTCAACAAACGGTGTTGGACAAATTGGACAGCCATGTGTAGACAACTGAAATTGGACCCTTACCTTTCACCCTGCACAAAAATCAAATCAAAATGGTTCAAAGATCTGGATATTAAACCGGCAACTTTACAATTGCTTGAAAACGAAGTAGGATCAAAACTACATGACATAGGGCTCAGCACCGCCTTCCTTAACAAGACTCCCATGGCGCAAGCAGTAAAGTCAAGAACAAATGAATGGGACACAATTAAACTAAAAAGCTTTTGCACAGGTAAAGATTTAGTCAAGAGTGTCAAGAGAGACACAATAGAATGGGAGAAGATCTTTGCCTGCTACACCTCGGACAGAGGGCTAATATCCAGAATATACAAAAACTCAAAAAACTAAACACCAAAATCACAAATAATTCAATCAATAAATGGGCTATGGATCTAACAAGAAACTTATCACCAGAAGTCCAGAAAGCCCATAAATATATGAGAAAATGCTCTACATCACTAACAATAAGAGAAATGCAAATCAAAACTCAATGAGATACCACCTCACTCCTGTTAGAGTGGCAAATTGAAGAATACAAACGATGACAGATGCCAGAGAGGCTGTGGGAAAAGGGGAACACTGTCACATTGCTGGTAGGACTGCAAACTTGTACAGCTACTGTGGAAAGTAGTGTGGAAACTCCTCAAAACATTAGGGCTGAAACCCACCTTATGACCCAGCTATCCCTCTCCTATGTATTTTCCCCAGGAGAGTTAGAATCGTCATTTATAGCAATGACGATTGCAATGTTTATAGCAGCTCAATTTACTATATCCAAATTACGGAACCAACCCAGATGCCCCTCATTTGATGAGTGGATTTTAAAACTTTGATACATACATACAATGGAATTCTACTCAGCTATTAGAGAAAACAATATTATGGCAATTGCAGCCAAATGGATGGAGATGGAAAAATTATGCTAAGTGAAATATCCCAAACTCATAGACTCAAGGGCTGAATGTTTTCTCTCATTTGTGGAAGCTACAATATAACCAGAAACAGTATGATAGATGGTCAAACTAATAATAACCTCAACATGTATGAATTTTTACACCAACAGGGGGAACCTTGCCTAGGATGCTGGGAGGCGTACAGAGGGAGGCAGGAAGAGGGGACAGGAATAGGAATGATATCAAAGAGACTGGAGGAAGGGAGCATGGGGGAATCAACTCAGAGGGGAACCTCCAACTTCCACGAGAAGTCCATTTAACACCGGGGTTTAATAGGGGGAAATATGGAACCATGAGGAAGCCAAAAAGGAGGAAACCATGGAATGACATCAGCCTTGGCTTGCTCTGTCATTATACATTTGTTCTTGATTGTTTGACAATGATTCCCTCCTAATCAAAGTCCATATTTAATGAATTAAAAAAAAAGAAAAGAAAAAAGAAAGTTTTAGAACTGGGCATGGTTGGCACTCACCTATAACTCAGCAGCCCCGGAAGCTGAGGCAGGAGGATTGCAAATTGAAAGTCAGCCTCAGCAACTTAGGGAGGCCCTATGCAACTTAGCAAGACCCTGTCTCAAAATTTAAAAATTAGGGGCTGGAGTGGTGGCTCAGCGGTTTCGGCAAGCAACCAGGACCCAGGTTCAAACCCCAGCACCACGTACACAACTGAGTGTTGGAGCAACTAAGGTCATGTGAAAAACTAAATAAAGTTGTTTCTCTCTTTCTCTGTCTCTCTCACTGTCCCTCTCTCTTTAAAAAAATAAAAAATAAATAAAAATAAAAAATTAAAAGATGGGCTGAGGATATGGCTCAGATGAACCACTCACTGTGTTCACAGCACCACTGTGTTCAATCCCTTATACAAAAAAAGAAAAGAAAAGAAAGAAAGAAAGAAAAAAAAAAGAAAGAAATGAAAGAAACTAGGAAACTCAAAGTGAATAACAGAAAAGGAAAAAATTCAGAGCAGATATCAATACAAAATATAAAAATACAAAAAAAAATCAATGAATCCCAAAGTTTATAAATTTAGAAGATAAACAAAATTCATGAACCTCAAGCCATACTGATTAGGGAAAAAAGAAGGTAAAAAGCACACTCGAATGAAAGTTGGGAGTTAGGGGGACCTGAGTGGAGGCTCTGCAGTAGAGCACATGCCTGGCAAGCAAAAGAACCTGGATTGGGCCCCAGCACCACATGCACAGCTAAAATGTTGGTGGGGGGAGGAAAACAGATGAAAGAATAAATAAAACTGATTCTCTCGCAAGCACGCACTGTTTTAAAAAAAAAGTATTATTAAAAATTGGGGGCGGGGATGGAGTGGTGGCTGGGCAGTTACTGCGCTTGCCTGGCATGCGCAAGTACACGGGTTCAAACCCCAGCACCCACGTACACAACTAAGTGTCAGAACAACAAAAGCCATGTGAAAAAATAAATAAAGTTGTTTCTCTCTGTCTCTCTCACTGTCCCTCTCTCTTTAAAAAAAAAAACAAAAAGAAGGAAAAAAAAATCAACCAAAATAATGCATCATATTAACAGATTAAAAGCTCCATGCAATCATTTCAATATATCTAATTTTAAAATGCAGAAAAATGATTTGACAAAATCCAATATCCACACCTGAGAAGCTCTCAGCAGTAAGGCACCGTGGTACACCTCTGTAATTCAGGAGGCTGGCATAGGAGGATTGTAACGTCAAGGCTGGTAACAGAAGGAGGCACTATCTCAAAATAAGAAATAAAAAGGGCTGGGGATGTGGCTAAGTGGCTAAATACTACTGGGTTCTATCTTCAGTACCTTTAAAAACCAACAACTTACATAACTTCTCAGCAAACTAGGAATATAGGAATATATAAGGAAAGGCTGAATATTTCCCACTAAAGTAAAAAACAAAAATGTTCTACTCTTACTACTTCTATTCAACACTGCATGGAGTTTCTAACAGATATACTAAGAAAAGAAAAGCAATCTAGATTGGAAAGAATCAAGTAAAAGCATCATATTCATAGATGACATGATCATCTATGAAGAAAATCCTGTATAATGAATAAACTCCTAGAACTGATAAGAGTTTTAGCAAAGTTGCAGGATTTAAGATCAACAAAGAGAAGTCAACTGGATTACCATACACTAGCAAGTAGTAATCAGAAACTGACATTTTTAAAAAATCTACTTACAGTAGCATGAGTTAACAAAATATTTTAAGATGAAACTGAAAAAACATAATGCAAAAGACTTGTACATTCATTTCTGAGATTAAAGACTTAAGTAAACAGTAATATAACAAAATTCTATATTAAGATACAAATTATCAGGGCCGGAGCAGTGGTAGCTTAGCAGTTATGGTGCTGGCCTGGCATGCACCAGGATGCAGGTTCAAACCCCAGCACCATGCATACAAGTGTCAGAGCAACGAAAAATTAAGTAAAATTGATTCTTTCTCATTGTCCCCCTCTCTTTAAAAAAAAAAAAAAATGAATTGTCTCTCAAATGTTCTATAGATTAAATGTAGTTCCAATCAAATACCACCAGTCTTATTTCTACAAACTGACAATCTTATTCTAAAATTCATATAAAAAACGCCAAGAACTGACTGGGGGTGTATCTCAGTGATAGAATGTTTCACAGCATGCTTGAGGCTCTAGGTTTTATCCCTAGCACCACAAACATAAACTGCAAGAACAAAACAACTTTGGGGGAATGGGGTAGGGAGCAAAGCCAGAGGATAAACTCTACCTGACCCAAAAGGTTATTTCACAATGTACCAGAAAACTAAACATAAAACCCCAAAATATAATACTTACAGAGGAAAACATGAAAAACTTTAAGAATGCCTGCTCTTTAAAATATTAAACGAGTCTAGGCACTGTGGTGTGCACACCTGTAATCCCAGCTACTGGTAAAACTGAGGCAGGAAGATCACAAATTCAAGGCCAGACTTGGCAAATTAGTGAAACCTTGTCTCAAAATAAAAATAAATTAAAAAGGCCTAGGGATGTAGCTCATTGGTAGAAAGCATTCCTGCTCTGGGTTCTATGTTCAATTCCTACCACCCAAAAAAAAAAAAAAAAAAAAGAAGAAGAAGAAGAAGAAAGAAAAGAAAAGGCAGCTTACAGAGTAGGAGAAATATCTGGAAATAACATATCTGACAAAGGACTTATGGTCAGAATACACAGTCTCATAAAACTCCCAGAAATAAGAAAGTAAGCCAATAAAAAAGGGCAGGTGGTGGGGAAATCTGAACAGACACTTTATCAAAATTAAACAAGTGGCAAATAAGCACATGGAAAGATGTTCAACAAAATCAGACATTAAAATGTAAATTAGAGCTGGGAATGTAGCACAACTGTAGCACAGGCCTTGCCTAGCAAGCATAAGACCCTGGGTTCAATCTCTGGCACCACAAAAAAAAAAAATTAAGGAGGCTGGCGAGATGGCTCAGTGGTTATAGCACTTGCTTGGACATAGGTCTGTTAGCTAGCATCACATACACAACAAAGTGTCAGAACAAAGTAAGCCACATGAAAAACTGAATAAAATTGATTCTCTGTCTTCTCTCTCTTTTAAAAAAAAATTATAAATGCAAATTAAAACCACAAGATATGGGGCTGGAGCAGTGGCTCAGCATTTGAAGCACTTGCCTGGCATGCTCAAGGACCCAGTACCACATACACAACTAAGTGTTGGAGAAACAAAGGCCAGATGAATAAATAAAATTGATTCTCTTTCTCTCTCCCTCCCTCCCTCTTAAAAAAAGAAAAAAAAAACACAAGATACCATTACACACCCCCTAGATGGTTAAAATTAAAACCACTAACCATGCATGCATGAATGTGCAACAATGAAACCCACTATTCTGTATAATTAATGTGCACCCCCAAAAAGACTAACTATAAAGTGTTGCACAGAGTACAGAAAAATAGGAACTTTCATACACTGCTGGTGGAAAGTTTGCAATGTTTATAAAAATCAGGCACATCTGTATACCGTGGGGAAATCACACCTACTACGTGACCCAGCTAGTCCACTTCTTGGAATACATGCAAGAGAAAACAAAAGCTTATGCCAATATATAAAATTGTTGCAATGTTCAGTGCAGTTTTATTTGTAATAGCTCAAAACTAGAAAAAACCTGAATGTTCATCAATTGTTAATAGATAAATTGTTATATAATACATACAATAGCATAGTAGTCAGCAATAAAAATGAGTGAACTATTGAAAACACAATACCGAAGAACCTCAAAATAATTATGCTAAGTAAAATGAGCTAGATCAAAAGAAAAGTGTTCACACTGTGTATGTTTCCAATTTTTAATCTAGAAAATTCAAATGAATTTAAAGTGACAGCAGATCAGTAGGTGACTGAGCAGGGATGGGTATAGGAAGACAAGGGAGGAGATTAAAAAAAAATCATGATGAAACTTTTACCTATAATTGTGGTGACAGCATATATCAAAATTTATCAAATTTTCTACTTTAAATATGTGCAGATTATCATATCAATAATGGTTAATGAAAGATTCAATGTTTTTAAACTTTTGAACACTTTTATTGTCAATAAATTCACATGTTCTCTTCAAAATTATATTTACTTTTTAAAAAATGTTTAGCTTTCGAATATAATTTTCTTACTGAATAATACAGGGAAAGAACAAAGTGATAGCAACTTTTATTAAAAACAGAGGGGAGGTGCTGGTTACTGTGCTTGCTTGGCATGCGTGAGTATGCATGCAGGTTCGAAACCCCCAGCACCACAACTAAGTGTCAGAGCAACAAAAGCCAGGTAACAAACTTAACAAAAATTGATATTCTCTCCCTCAACCCCTCTCTCTCACTGTTCCTCTTTAAAAAAAAAACCAACAACAACAACAAAAACAAAAAACAAACAAAAAAAACAGTGGAATGAATCCAGGCAAAGTGGTACATGAATGTAACAAGCCCAGTAACTTAAGAGGCTGAGACAGGAAAATTACAAATTGTTGAGGCCAGTCTCAACAACTGAGGGAAATTCTCAGCAACTTAGCAAGATCCTGTCTCAAAATTAAAAAAAAAAAAAAAAAAGGACTAGGGGGGCTGGAGCAGTAGCTCAGCAGTTAAGGCGCTTGCCTGGCAAGTGCAAGGACACGAGTTCAAATCCCAGCACCATGTACACAACAAAGTGTTGGAGCAACTGAGGCCACATGAAAAACTAAATAATATTGATTCTCCCTTTCTATCTCTCTCTTTCACTGTCCTCCTCTTTTTAAAAAGAAAAAAAAAAAAAGGACTGGGGATGTAGTTTGGTGGCAAAGTGTCCCAGGGCTCAATGCCCAGTATGTATGTTTAAATAAATAACAAAGTGGTTAAATCTACACTTAGATTTAATTATGACCTAAAGTTCTAAAGATTTCTTTAATCTTTTAAAAACATTTAAAATGACCAAGCACGAAGGCTCATGCCTATAATCCCACTACTCAACAGACCGAGGTAAAAGGATCCCAAGCTCAAGGCCAGACAGGGCACCTTAGTGAAATCCTGTCTCAAAATAAAATTAAAAGGACTAGAAATGTAGCTTAGTCATAGAGTGCTGCCAGCACTGGCGGGGGGGGGGGGGG